>JAFFST010049268.1:167257-181280 GCA_022414735.1 Noturus placidus
CCCCACCACCACCACCACCATCACCACCACATGATAAATTAATTTTTACATGTAGTATATGTTTGTTAGACCTGTGCAGATCGTCGTGACAGACCGGATAGAGATAGATAGGATAGAGGTTGTTTTATTTTTCCCACATGATTCATTTATTCATGTGTTAACCTTTCACATGTAGTGCACATCATCTTAATTTCACATACCGGAATGCACATGTGTAATATCAGGTTATAATACGTAGAAATGCATCTGCACATGTTTTTCCAGGTGAATCACATATTAGTCACATGTGAATTGTATGTGATTTTTCCATAAGGGCATCAACCTAGCACCAACTCTGGTGTTTTCCATAGAATGCTATATTTAGACATGAGCAAATTTGAAATGTTTTTGATTGGAGATTCATATAGAAAGAAAACTGTGCATTTTTAAGCTTCTGCTAACATTATTTTGTGTGTTCTCTTTTTCTCCTTGTTTCTACTTGTCACATAGATTTCTCTATCGTTGTCATTTTGCTCACCTTGCCTTAAAGCTGTTATATGGTTTATTTAACTGTCACTTTCTTTGATTTTTAGTCAATCTATAGGAAGTAGTCTGTTCATTGATTGTACTCGCTCTACTTATTCGTCGTCTTGTGGCTGTTTTCTAGTCAACTCATGTTTGACTCGGTTGCCTCAGGATGCTGTGCAGTAACGTGTGACTGTTCATTAAAGGGATTTAGTGGGTTTAATACACCATAGCGTTTTCCCATTTATTTAATTTGTAAGCCACTGACATCAATTGTTGAGCTTCGTTTGCCCAGTCGTGGCATCAGATGTCACTGTTAATAAGGGGGAAGAGCTGTGTGTGTTTGTGTGTGTGTGTGTGTGTGTGTGTGTGTGTGTGTGTGTGTGTGTGTGTGAGCCAAACAGGATTTCACAATGCACAGATTAATGTTGCATACATACTATTTGTGCATTCAGATATATCAGAAAATATTTTGAAGTAAAAATGCTACTCTATTTGATTCATGTAAATATTTGCACAATAAAAATGTAATTTTAATCAGTGTGGTTTATGGTATGGTATATAAGTGGTATGGTATGGTATCTCATATTATGTGATGCCTGGTGGTTGATTATTTTCCAATAAAAGCATTAAAAAAAAAAAGTATTCTAGCACACATCAGATAGTCGAAGGTTTGTGACAGTGTGCATTTATAAAGCAATCTGGTGTTTCATTTAAGATTAAGTGAAAACAGGAAATTAATGATTTGGAAAATTAAACACATTGTAGGAAAATCTTCCAAACAGACTAACATATTTTGCTTATATTTGCGTTGGCCAAATGACTTGTCATTTTTTTTTTTTTTGTCATCTAAACTAGGATAAAACTAACAATAGCCAAATGACTAAAATATAATTAGGACTATTATGTATTTTGGATAAATTACTAAGAACAAAAGTAAATACACATGAACTGCAGAAATGCACATTGGTCCTGGACAATTTCTTCAGTACATTAATATACTGTAAAAAGAGGAACAGTGATACAAACAAGAGATCGTCTGCTCTTGGCCACCCAAGAGTTGGAAAATAATTAACAATAAACACATTTGTCACAAATTCATGCACTGCATCATTTGAAGAATGTACAGCATGTGATATAATCACCAATAGCTCATGCAAGCTCTAAACATCTGCTTGGGCCATCTACAAATTCTTCAACAAGACATTTATAACGGTATGTTTGTCCGTAGTACTATCCATGTACACTGTCCCTTAAAACTATCTTGGCCTTTCAGAAGAAATGGCCCCACTTTTTCAAACGATGCCCCATTTGAATAACGGGGCACAAAAGGATGCGTGTGTTGGCTCAAATCATACAGCAGCCCTTTATGCAGTGGAAAACATGACTTCACAACATGTCCAGTCCTTGGACTTGCTCTCATTCATCATTCTAACAGCCTGTAACCATAAGCTAGCTTCTGGGTTTAATAGAAATGCACAACTACAATGGCCAAAGGTCTGTGGTGCACAGTGAAGACCGGATGGCATGACTCAAGTCCCAAACATGCCCCGTCACACTTAAGAAGTTCTTTGTCACAGCCAGAAAAACATGCCTCATGGTGTTGTCCTCCACGAGCTAAATCCACCCACTCACAGGTCCGCGCATAATTCATGTCTCAATGACCCTTGGTCTTTTTTCTGTTTAGGCAGTTTAGGCCCGGATGTGCTCCAAATAAGACTACAAGTGCCTACCAGAGTAAAAAAAAATTTAAAAGTGGGGGTGAGTGAAAAAGGGATAGAGGGAAATTCTGTTGTCAAGGGATAATATATTCATGCCCACTCACTTTGAGTCATGCTACAAAAGGTTCAGTGTTGTCTATTCTCGGCAGCTGTGCCTGGACGAATCCTTTGTAGGCTGTAGCAGAAAACGTGTCCTTTGTGGGGCTTTGTGGAATATGTTTTATCACATGCCACCACAAAGCCTGTAAAGCATTCAAAGTTAAAGAGAGTTTGCATTGATTAACAGTTGTTCCACATATTCAGCCCACTGACGTTTCATAAGTAGGCTTAAATGCTAACATTGTCCTTCAGAAGAAATATAATTTGAGCTAAACAGGAATTTAATTAGTGAAATGTAGTACAACTCAGGCAAGCAGAGCTCAGTTTCGGTATTATAATTTGATATAATTGTAAATTATATCATAACACAATAGGGTTAATAATAATTATGATGTCAAATCGTTTCACATTGATAGTGAAACAACCAGTAACCCCGTAGTCCTGTTCTGACCAGCATCACTGACCTGCTAAACACCCAACACTATCATAGAAAGAGCAGAAACAAACATGGCTACTAAGCAACACATCTTTCACACAGATATAAATAACACCATTTGCACTCAGTGTACTATTTTGGCCTTGCTGCCTGAGTTCAAAGCTTTAAAAATCACAGCAATGTACTGAAGTATATATGGAAGTACTAGTTTAGTGGTTAAGAGGTTGGATTACTAATCGGATGGTCATGAATTGAAATCCCAACTGCCACTGTTGGACCCTTGAGCAAGGCCCTTAACCCTCAACTTCTCAGTTGTATAAATGTAAGTCACCCTGGATAAGGACAAATGCCAAATTCCATAAATGTAAATGTAAAGAACTGGCAGGATGACCATGATCAAATAACAGCAAAGCCAATTAGATTACTCACTCACTTGATATTCAAAATAATTTGCGTTTACAATCAAAAATCCTCAGGGTACTCCGGTTTCCTCCCCCAGTCCAAAGACTTAAATGGTAGGCTGATTGGCGTGTCCAAAGAGTATGAATGGGTGTGTGAGTGTGTATGTGATTGTGCCCTGTGATGGACTGGCACCCTGTCCAGGGTGTACCCCACCTTGTGCTCGATGCTCCCTGGGATAGGCCCCAGGTTCCCCGTGACCCTGAAAAGGAGTAAGCGGTAGAGGATGGATGGATGGATGGATGGATGAATCAAAAACCTAGAGCTTTATAAAATTGGGGAAAATTTGATTTATTTAGATTGCATTGTTTAAGTGGTATAGTGGTGCAGCAGGTAGCGTTGCCTCAAATCTGAGCAGATTTTTGCATGTCCTAGTGGATTTCCTCTTGGTTCTCTGGTTTCCTCACACCTCCAAAAAATGGAATGGCTACTTTAAATTGCCCCTAGGTGTGAATGAGTTTGGGTGATATCCTGTGATGTACTTGTTACCATCCATTCCCACCTCACACCCAGTTTGCCCAGGATAGGCTCTGCCACCCTGAGCAGAATAAAGTGGTTACTGAAGATGAATGAATTAATTAATGCATGATGGTTGAATGAATGAATGTGTACCTCTAAAAGGCAGAAAAAACTACTGTAGCAGGAGTGGTTAAATGTTTAACTGGTGGAAGGTGCTGTTATCCACACTTCCACAGTTTGGAGTAATTAGCCACATAGTGTCATCAATGTGCACCTGGGTTGAAGGTCAAGATAGAGATAGAGATAGAGTAATTTTGTCATTTATAGGTCCTAGCCGTAACCTAGACTGCATTGGTTTTGCTCTTGTTATTGGTATATATGTACCTGTGGCTCAGGTGGTAGATCGAGTTAACCTTTTCAATCCAAAATGAACCTCTGTGTGTGTGTGGCATGTCAACTGTTCTCCAATCGACACAACACTACTTAAAAGTCATTTTCTAACAAACCTATGAGAGGGTTCGAAACCAGGTTTGTAAAGTATGAATAGAATTAGGCATAGCACCTTAACGTGTGTCAAAAGACACAGCATCACAGTATCGCCAATATAGCAATGCACTGAATAAATCAGGACCAGTGGATAACAGTTCAATAAAAAACAAGGAGGAGAGATTAGGAGAAACAATGAGAATAGCTCAGGCAAATTGGACTCCTAATACATCTCCATAATAGATGTGTTTTCCCAAGACATTCTGTAACAATTTTTCCTCTAATTCAATTAGCTTAATCAAATATTACTTCTAACACCTAACATTTTTCATTGTCTCCCTACCAGAAGATCTCTGTAGGCTGAGATTCAGGGGAAAGAGAGAGAGAGAGAGAGAGAGAGAGAGAGAGAGAGAGAGAGAGAGAGAGAGAGAGAGAGCGCTAATAAAGCCAACTCAGGCACATTACACAAAACACCTCTCAAAACACTGCTTTTCCTCATGACATACCTAATTTCTACCTTGCAATTAGTTAGGGAAATCTTTGGTTAGACCTGCAGTCACCGAGTCCGTGTGTATCTCTCTTGCCAGTTGGTAATTTGTTAGCCTAAACAGGTTTTAAGTGAGTCATTCATCCTTTCATTTCACCTCCCTCCATCTCTATCAGACTGTGTTTCTTTTTGATCTGTGGGTGGTGAAGCTTTTATTGAACCACATCTGAAAGCCATCATGTGTACTTTCTTGGAAAAAGCAAATGCATCACTTAGCTGCTTGTTTATCAGTTGAAATGTCATGATTGCAATGCAATAAGACAGAAGTGAAGGCAAGAAGCTCTAAAATCTAATTTAGCAAAAACTTTCTCTGAGGTGTGAAGGTTATTTAACTCTGTATTATTAGGTCGAAGAGATGGTCGCTTTAGTTTTTCCCACAATATATCAACAGTTACATGTAGTATCGTAGCTGTTGTAGTTATTAAATACTTTCTTAATACTTAAAATGTATTTACTTAAGTGGTTAAATCATGCACATCAACAAACATCTTTGCATGACTTTTCTACTCACATTTTGCACTAGTTATTAAATAATATGGTCAATGGTCTGCACTCATATCGGCATGTCGGCATGTGGACAACCCGCTCTACCACTTCAGCCACAGCCACCTAATATGACAGATTTTCCAGGGAACTCAGGGCACAAGGTAGGGGAAACCCTGGATGGGGTGCCAACCCTTCACAGGGCACACACACTCACACAATATGGAAATGCATGCCGTTGGACTGGGGGAGGAAACGGAAGTACCTGTAGGAAACCACCAAAGCATGGGAAGCACATCCAAACTCTGCAGAGGTGGGATTCAAACCCCCAAGCCCAGAGGTGCGAGGCAAACATGCTAACCACTAAGCCACTGTGCCCCTATGTGAATTAGTGAAGTCAAGTGTTCTATTTTTACCAGTACTAGATTTGGTAATAAATAAATAAATAAATAAAAACATGATGGGGTGTGCTGTTATAGAAAAATAATCAGTGACAGGCGTGTGATGTGGCCCGGCAAAAAGCGGAGTTACTGTTACCACCCGGAAATTGAGATTTTCCAGTAATAACACATCTTACAAGCATTTTATTCTTTTTTGACAACTTTTCGCTAGTGAATCAAATGACAAATGACACTTAACACATTTATAGGTACCCTTTATTTTAAGGAACACACTTGAAACAAGTAAGTTCCTGTTATCACGTACATATTATCAGTTATATACTATCGTTCTCGTTCCTGCATTTTTTTCTTTCTGATGTTAATAAGACAAAAATAAAAAAATGCAGCTTGTCATTTTACTGAGAAACTGCAAGCTTCTCTCACCTGAAGACTTTCTTTAGTTGGAAAACCTAATGTTACAGCCTTACCTTTAACGGTTACAAAGCGCTGACACTGGAGACGCCAGTTAAAAATGTTAGTCCCCATGTAAGCTTTTACTATAGAAACAGTAAAATATAAGAATAAGGGCATTAATATAAACCTGAGCTTTGCCTTGCAGCTAGCAAGGTTTACTGTCTTAACTGCTGTTATAGTAAATGAATCAACACCCTCTGACCAATCACAATCTGACATTCAACATCCCTGTGGTATACATTATTAATATTGAATAAATTAATATTTTTTTTACAAATTAAGGAAAAAACTTTCACACAGTTTGTTGGTGGTTACATGTTGGATGTTATCCTTTAAAACAAACAAACAAACAAACACACTAAAAACAAACAACTCACTCTGACTCTTACACATCTGCTCTGCTACCATTGGTGTGTGAGTGTGTTCTCATTTGTAAGTCGCTTGTAAATGTAAAATGTAAAAATGATATTTCTGTAAAGCTGCTTTGAGACAATGTACCATTGTAAAAAGCGCTATACAAATTGATTAATTATTATTATTAATTATTACTTTTCTTTCCGATAACTCAATTATAAATCTTGTATGATAGCAGTACTTGTATTGCTCTCCACTTGATCTATCTCTTTGCTTGTATTTCCTCATTTGTAAATCACTTTGGATAAAAGCATCTGCTAAATGAATAAATGTAATGCAATGTAAAAGTAGTTTGTGTGACAAAATCAAATTCTGTAAAACAGTTGCAGGAAAAGATTTTAATGAGTGTAATGTAATTGGTGTTGGATCAAATCTAATCCTAGTGGAGTTGTTTGGTTTATTCTTCACAGGAGCTGCTTCACTAGGATCCAGTGTTTTAGTATTTGCCTTCATACATTCCAAACAAAAGCTGTAATTGTTCACTTAATGAAGCAAAAATGTGACTGGCACTTGAGCAAACTGTTTGTCTTCATGTGCGCTGGTTTTATTGTTCATCCTCGCCTCCATTCCTTTCTGTGCTTTCTATTTAATCAGATTCTCCTTGATTCAATTCTGCTATCCATGTGGCCTACACAATGACGCATTTATATCCATCCTGAATGTGGCTCAGAGACGTGACTAACAACAATAATTGTTTGTATTATTATATATAAAATCGACTGGTTTTCACTTTTCTGGAATGTGCTGGTAAATTTAATCTCAAATCAAAGCAGAATGATCTGGATTACTCAATTATAATCTTCTATGACTGATTTTTTCCTTTTATAATTAACTGGCTTAGGAGTTACATTTTAAAGCCAGAAGTGAAACATAGGGAGCTTATTTCATTCATAACATCCCCTAAATTGAGACTACTGGCAAACTACTTGGCAAGGTCTGGCAAAGGAACCTTTTAAACTTTTGGTTAACTGGAAATGGACTGGTAATCTTTTACAAACTGATATGAGGTGTGTAACGGCTTTTGCGGAAAATGTTACATGTAACTCACATGTAACTCACTTTTAGTAAGTGGTTTATCCAGATCAGAGTTACAGTGGATCCAGAGAATATCCCGGGAACACAGGAATCTGGTTTGATAACTGTGCAGCTACAATATAATATATTATCATATCATATAATACAACGTGTATTACCATAAAAGTCCAAAAGTATTTAATACATGAATTAAACTTCCAGAAGTCTTATTTTGGCCATAATGTATTTATATACATAGAGTATACAATTGAGTAAAAACATGAAGAAACCCCTTAAAAAAGTTCAAACTAGAACCCAAAAGGTTCTCCAGATTCCAGGTTTTGTTCCTCACGGAAATGATTTCAAGATCTATGAAAGATTTCTAGAGATGGTTCCAAACAAAATTCCTAAACTAAGAACTATCCAAAGAATGCTTAAAACCCCTTTATGGAGTATATACAGTAGTATTTTAAGGCTTTTCTTTATAATGAATTTCTATAATCACAAGAAGAAATACATTTTAATACCTTTATGTGTGATATTCTATTTGGAATTAATAGATGATTAATGGAAAAAGTATGAGCATATAAACATATAATTGTAATTTTTTGAGACAATGAAAGCTGAAATCTAATGACGTGTGAGTAAAGTTCCTTTTCACCTGATAATTACGTATGTGGCTGCACACGAAACACTTTCTCATACCAATGGAGAACTAATACAGAATGAAATGACAAAATAATTCCTTAGGAGCCAAGACTGGCGCCAAGACTGTTAAAGCATGCTTTTTCTTTCATCAGAAGCGAGACATGACCTCTAGACTAACTGCTAAATCAGCAGCATAGACATGAGAGGAGTTGGGGCTGCACAGCCACAGATTAATCATCTGAAGTGTTGATGGGGTCACTTTGTGTCACACAATTCAATGCTAAGCCTGTCATGTTTGACTCTTCACTAACAAACCCTCAAGACACATAAATTTAAGCATGTAAGATCTTTTTTTATACACATGCATCTTAATCACTTAAACTTCTATCAATGTCACAAACTGAACAGAAACACCAGTTTGAAGGAATTTCACTTGAATTTATTGGACAATTGTTAACAGTGCTAACAATATTAAAACAGTAACAGAATTATGATAAAGAGTTTGTAATACTGTCTAAATTCAAGACTTGTGTTATTTGATCTATCTATCTATCTATCTATCTATCTATCTATCTATCTATCTATCTATCTATCTATCTATCTATCTATCAGCTATATTGCTGGCTGTAAGGCAAATCCACCAATCCATCTATCTTCTACCGCTTACTCCTTTTCAGGGTCACGGGGAACCTGGAGCCTATCCCAGGAGGCATCAGTCACAAGGCGGGGTACACCCTGGACAGGGTGCCAGTCCATCTCTGGGCACAATCACACACATACTCACACATCCATTCATACACTACGGACACTTTAGACACGCCAATCAGCCTACCATGCATTTCTTTGGACTGGGGGAGGAAACCGGAGTACTCAGAGGAAACCCCAGGCACACGGGGAGATCATGCAAGATCCGCACACAGATAGCCCCGGCGGGACTCAAACCCCGGACCCTGGAGGTGTGAGACGAACGTGCTAACCACTAATACATTAGTTTACATACGTTATAATACATTATTTGATACATAAATACATTATCATTTCTATAGCAATGGCTAATTCACAGGAACTTGCACGGCAGACACTACACATAATCTATCTAAAGCCTAACAATAAACTAATTAAAAAATGTTTTGTTATTTAACAAGCAAAAGCATTTTTAATTGTCAATATAGTGAAGCTTTCTGTAGGGAGACATTTTTTTTGAAGTTTATGGAAGGAGTCTCCAGTGTCAGCACTTTGTGACATGCAAAAGTAAAGCCATAAATTGAAGTTTTAAAAAAAAACTCAACATGGGTCATTTTAAGGACAGAAGAGTTTGCTGTCTTATTACCTTCAAGAGAGCAAAAAAAAAAAAATTATAATAAATAAATAAATAAAGGTATTGAAGGACCAACTGTTTATAGCTGTTATATCTTAATGTATGACATGATTCATTACATGAACTTGTTTTGCGGATGCTCCTTGACATTAAGCATAACTATAAATTAATTAAAGTCCAACATCTTTGCTAAATAGTAATACAAAATTGTAATTGTCTGCATACAGTACTTGTTGTTTCATAGGAGGAATAAACCACTTCAGAATGTGCTGATTTGCTGTTAATATAAAATAATCAACTCCAGAGTGGTAAAAGTAACTTTACATTACATTTTATTCCTTACTTAACAACAACAACAACAACAACAATAAATTAAATCAATTTTAAATTAAATAATTAAATGTTAACTGAACAAGGTCTCATACTTGCAAAGTTCCAACAATTTTCAAAATATAATAAAAGATACAAAGGATAAGGTTGAGGTTTGGGGAACGGTTAGAGTTCTTACTCTAACTTTACAACTTCATCCATATGAAATCCAGTGATATCCAGTCATATTGTCCTCATTGTTTTTAGTTGTTTGCCTTTGCATGGATGTTTCATCACCTTAGCGATTAGTTTCTCAAAAATTTTGTAACGCTAAAGTTATCTTCGCTGAGAGAGTGTCCAATGTGATGCTTGCTCTACTGTTTATCGATGATCTTTTTGCTTTGATGCTTTCAGGAAACTCATCCCAGGATTAAAATGTTGTAATAAAAATGTACTTCTTAAGAAAATGAACTTGGAAAATGAACTCTGGTCACACCAGCTCCTTTTAGTCCTGCTGAATAAACTCACCAGATAAACAATGAAAGCTGTGTGGTGGCCTTAATGACCAACTACTAGTCATCAAAGAGCAGTGAGAAGAGAGAGAGAAAGGGAGGACAAGAATAAGGGAAAGTAGGCCTTTTTTCTCTGACACAAACAGTTGATACAACATGATGAGACCTTTCTTTAAAAAAGCTGGCTTTGTTTAGCTCTGTGAGTGCTATAGAATGCTTTAATTATAGGAGGTTTTAGTGTCATCAGAGGACGCCAGAACTGTACACTCATCCTGGGTATTTGTTTTCCAAGTGTGTGTGAGATGTGATTATCTTTTAATGACCAGGGCCTGCGCCTCACCAATGCTCTGGTGTAAAGTTTATTTTATTACCTTGAGGGGATAAATTTGCACATCTTTTCCTTTTTCACTCTCTCTGTTTGTTCCATTCTGCTTGCAGTGGTGTAATGTTACAAACGGGATATCGGCGTAAAGAAATGTTTTGCTTTGCAAGTAGTTGTGGAGAAGGTCACATTAGTGCCTTAGCAGAATTTCTGAATTTTAATCAGAACTAGGAATTGGTAATTTAGATACAACGAAGTGTTCAAACATGTCCTTGAATGCAGAAATACTGAAATACATAAATACTCCAAATCAAGACCTAAAGATTTTGTAGGTTTCTTGTCCACAATAATGTATCTTTGTAAAAAGTTAACTGAAATGAATATTATGACGGTTCTGGAGTAGTTTTCAGACCAGTGCTTTAGCCTACTTAAATTTCCCTACATCCATGTCTCAGAGTCCTTTGGCCAGTTTTTCCTCAGCACTGAGATGTTTTTATTGCCCCCTTATGTGCTTTTCCAAAATGGCCTCTATTTAGGACACCTCAGCCCAGGTTGTATAAAGCCATCCAGTCGTTAGAGAGAGTAAAATTACATTCCTGCTTTACTAATGTTTAATTACTTTAATGTGCAATATCAGTCGTTAACGGGCATTAATTATAAATGAAGACATAATGACAGCCATTAATATTTAATTAAAGGGCAATCAAGTGTTATTTGGCAGTGTTACAAAGCTAGACACTAATAAAAGAAGATTCTGTTCAGCCTGTAATGGGGGAAAATGGGGACAAAAGAACACTATCATTATTAGCAGTAAAAAATGTGAACAGATACTGTAAATTGTGATTACATTTATGCATGCTTTTCACTTCAGAAGCTGTTTGCATACTGGGTTTAATTAAAAAGATGTCTATGTTTAAGTAAACAGGTTTGTATTGCAGTACTTGGTGCAGTAATGCAATATTTGCTCAGAAATTAATAGGTAATAATGTAGAACTTGCAAGTTCATACTTGTGTATATTTATCGAAGTGAAAAATACCTGTTTTGTCTCCACTTCAAAAATGTTAAATAGTAACACAATAGTACTATGAAGTACTATCAAGCTGCTTCTGTAAATGCATGTAGTTAAGTATAGATAACAAATGTGTAATAATACTTGTAGCTTTATTGGATATTCACCAGAAAGTAAATGGTTATTGATAATACTATGTCGAGTGGATCTTAGCGTCAAGAAGTGCCAAATATTTTTTTTCTACATCTTACTGTGTATATGCACATATTTGTAAAAGCACGTATTTACTCAAGATCAAAGTAATTATTGCACTGTAGCACCAAGTACCAATGTACAAACTTGTACACAAAAGTACTTAAAAATCCAGGCTGTAAATTCTGGAAAGTAATTTAGATCTAGTGTTTTGCTGAAAAGACATAATAGCTGTAGTCATATTTCAGTCATATGCGTATTGTTAGTTAGAGTCTAGATTGAGTTGATGACAAACTACAGCAATTGTAGTCAAGTAAAACTGAACAGTTTTAATGAATGAAAAGACCTTTACTCCATTCCCCCCCCCCCCCCACACACAATTTTCTTCTTGATTTTATTCATGAAATACAAAATGCCACTATAATTGTATTTATACAGTATATTTTGAGTAGAATTGTGAGTCGTTATTTAGATATTTTTTAGTTATCATTTAGTTTTCATAATGATTCATAACATTTTTCATCTTAAATTTCATCTAGATGCATGAAACATGACATAATTACTGTAATTTACCTGTAGAACTTACTGTAGAATAAAGTGATACCACACATTATATCAGAGGTTCTCGCAGTGGGATCCTGGGAACCCACAAGGGTCTTTGAGGCACAGCCATGGGTTTTTGAATAAATCTTATATGTTACAGTGATGCACATATGCTGGAAAGAGAAAGATACCACTATTGTCATTATATTTATTGAGTGATTCATTTATTTAAATTGAATGAGATTAATCAAAACCTCAATAATTACAAAACATCTCAATGTCAACTTGGACATAATGTGTACTGTCAGTGGAATGTTCAAGAATAAATACTCTATGTACAGTATGTCTCCAATAAATAGCCAGACTATGATTGTACACATTTAAATAATGAGCTTAATATTTAATTTGTTGTATTATATTCCCAAACAAATCTGTACTGAGGAGATCCAGTATAAATAAAGGGATCCTTAGCTGCAAAAGGTTTGAGAACCCCATTTTATATTCATGTTATTCATTTTTCTGTAGTCAAAACAAAATAAGTACATTACCTAAGTGTGAAACTTGTTTAACGATTATGTAAATTCTATTCTTGTAATCCAAAATTTTAGAAAAAAAAGAACACAGCAGAACAGAAATAGTAATAATAATAATAACAAAAAATCACATCAGACAAACTGAGTACATCAAAGTGCTTCAAAAAACATTTTTACTTTGTAATTGTGTGCTGAGAAGAAATAAAAATGAAGTGGGCTGTTTTTGTACACTCCGAAGTCTGTTTGGCATCGAATGAGGCCTCCGCATTTGCAATGTGGCTCAGCCTGTTGTGCTGAAGAACACCCATGCAGCTCTTTTGAGATGGTAAGCACAGCGTGTTTACTCAAAGTTTTCCTTTCTTCCCATTCACAGTCACCAGTTAGCAAAACAAAAGGGCCTATGAGGCAGTCATTTGTCGAGTGGGCTCACGAGCATGCTGGTCAAGCAGAGGAGGCTGGTTTGTGGTACAGCACATGTTTGTTAGGGTAGATCTCACCATTGTTTTAACCCAGGATGCCCTCCTTCTGTTGCTTGTGATGCCTGTGAGTGAGTTTTTGTGGCTTTTGAAGGTGCCCTCCACCAATCTGGTTGGAACATTTAAAAGGAAAAGTAAGCTTAAGGTTTAATGTTTATATGCATATTAAATGTATCTATATGTATCCTTGCCATGCAATCCACTATTCTGACAGTTTATTATTATTATTTTTTAAATACTGTAGGATAACAGAAGCTAGCAGTTGAACATGGATGGGACCCAAACTTTTAAATGACCAACTTTAATTCAATTTTATTTGAATAGTGCTTTTAAACAGCTATGTAGATATGTAGATCACAAATGAACAAGCCATGACTGACAATGTCAAGGAAAAAAAACTTCATGAGATGTTATGAAGAACAAACCTTCATTGGAACCAGATTCAAATGTGAACTCATCCTATTCTGGATGACATAGGATAGCGGAATTGTGAATTATTTATCTTCCACATAATAAAGTCAAACAGTACTAAGTGTGTTGAAAGGATGTGCATTACAGTGCCTTGCGAAAGTATTCAGCCCCCTTGAACTGTTCGACCTTTTGCCACATTTCAGGCCTCAAACATAAAGATATAAAACTGTAATTTTTTGTGAAGAATCAACAACAGGTGGGACACAATCATGA
>JAFFST010049268.1:188560-202112 GCA_022414735.1 Noturus placidus
CCCAAACATGATGAGCATCTCTAACCTGCAGCATGAAACTCCATCCTCCTCGTGTGAATTACATGAGTTTATATTGAGATCTCAGTGGTGACGAGGAATGCTGCTTATATTTCTCCTAATGGCCATCTGAGCCTTGTTTTTTATACGTTGCTAATAAATGCAAGACAAGTTGATGTATGGCAGATTACACCAAGCATGATCGATTCTAACAGACTAATTCTGTTCTTTGATTACTGTAACCAAAGTCAATATAGTCTTGGAGAGGAGACAAGTTTTTTTTTTTTTCCTGCACAAAATAAAAACTTGTATGACTTATTTTTATGTGGCAATGTGATACTAAATTGAGGTCATGAAATTTTAATGCATACGCATGGTTTACAATTTTTAAATGATATTTATTATTTATTTACCATATTATTATAGTAGTGCTCAGTTTGTGCACTGATGTATTAATTTCAATTGGCCTACAGATATTTGTATGTCATCCAAAATACATGTGCAGTATGGAGACGTGTCATAGTAATATCATGGAAGGCAAAGGCAATGAGTCTCAATACCTGTCCACAACACATCCCCATACCAAAACACACTTTTAATGAAGTAAACAAATTAACACAGCAGAGACTCCATCTACTTAAACTGAAGTGTAACCTGCTTCTTTGGTTTATCCTTTATATCCTATGCACATTTTTTAAGCATGAGCAGAAATTATACACATCTTTGTCCTCTATTCAGCATCTTATGGACACATTAAACTAAATTGTGTGTACTATGTCTTACTAACTTAAAATGTACATAATGCTTCTAAGTATATGATGTAATATAGTGATATAATATAATATAGTAATATAGTATTATATAGTAATATAGTATTACAATGTAATATAGTTTACACTGAATAAGCTTGGAACGTTTGCCATCAGGTTTGACAAAAGGAAACTTTTGGGATGACAAATGCTAAACAATGCAATCCAGATAACTCAATAATCTTTGTAAAATGTGGCCCTTCAGATTTTGGGAAATGTTCTACGGCTTATCAATGGGTTACTGATGGGTTCCCATATGTTATAGTTGTTATTGCTATTTCTTATTCAAGACTTACAATTGAAACAATACAATCTAGGCAACTAATGGTTAAGAGCCTGGCTCAAGAACCATTCTGTGACTCAAAGCTTCTGCTCACTAGAGCAGAACCTTACTCACCATTGCCATAGTGTGATTATATAATAGTGTAGAGAAGTGTAGAAGCAAGACATGGTTTTGAAATGAGTCGGACAACGAAAGAATTGTCATTCTTCTTTTATTTTCTAGTTTGGGCCAAACAAAATAAGGATAGCTTTAAGATTAGCAGATAATAGGCCTCATAAAGAGCAGAACTGCTGTTCACAAAGGTGAGAAATGACCTTACTTCCTCCTCCCTATGCCGGAACATCCTCACCTTATTAGCTAGGGGAGATGTGAAGGAGGCGTTAGGGAAAGTGACGAAAGTCGCAGCCCCATGCCGAGGGCTCTTCGCTGTTGGGGAGGTGGACTAGCATGCAAGCTGATCACAGGAAATCACACACACCCTGATGCTGGTTGTGCTCCTGGGCCATTAGTTCTCACCGCTTTTGGCGCTCTGGCCAACACCAAGGGAAGTTCTTTTAGCGCGTTCATAAAATATGTCAATTAGCATTGTCACAACAGCATTTAAAGCACTGATACTGAAAAGACAGGCACGCACTTCAAAGCGAGCTGAGAGACTTTGTACAAGTGTACACATTAGTTTCAGGTAACTGTGAAGGATCTTTCAGGGTACAAGTTATGGTGTTGATTACTGGCGTGACAGGAACCATGATTAAAACAGGGAGATGGTAATGGCAAGGCATTCGTAAATTGGCTCTGTGTGCCTTTCTAAAGGGTGATGTATGACACCATTAGAATAACCTCACAGCCTTTAAAGACACCAATCTTCTCGCCTTGTCTTTCACACATGATTGTCTTGACATTTGGGAAGCATAGAACAAATGTGTATATACAGTAGCATGTGTATGAATGAGCTAATATGGATATCAAATCAAGTGGCAACCAATGTATATGATTAAAAGCCATAATTAGGCTTACCTATTATCTACCTCTTATACCACAGCACTGTTGAATTATATGGCAGTAGTTCTGGCTGTAATTTAAAGTACATGAACATACTCATTTTAATTTGTTGTCATTAGATAGTAACAAAATATTTAATGATAACATATTATAGTAACGACTAATTCACAGTGACTTGTATGATGTATGCTCCATTGAATTGATTGAAGTCTAATAATAAATGGATTAATGAATGTGTTGTTATTAAACAAAAGGAAAAAAGAAAGGAAAAGATGAAAGGAGTCTCCAGCACTTTGTAATTGTGTTTTGTTTTATTTATTTTGAGAGAGAGGAAAATAGAGACGCTGGTGGGTTTATAGTTGATATAAGTGATAAAAGAAACTAATGCTAAACAATATTAAATGTTATTATCAAATTGATAGAATGCAAAATGTGTTGTTCATTACTAAACTTAGCATTTAAATTTTTGGTAAATTGCTATGGTATAAAAGGAATAAAACACTCAAATCAATAAATCAACTTCAAAGTTGTAATAGTGACTCGTCTTCGCATTGGGCGCATCACACTGCCCCACCACTGCTTGTGTTTTATTCTTTATTCATTCATTTTTAGTAGCCACTTTATCCTGTACAGGCTCATGGTAGATCCAGAGCTTATCTTGGGAATACTGGGAGGAATTCACCGTGGATGGGACACCAGTCCATCGCAGTACTTATTATATAGTTATAACCTAAAGTTAGATGTGTGGTCAGAGGCTACATCAAGCACACATGCACATTTAGCAATGCTAAAATATCTTCTAATACCAATAACAGGGTTTTAAACATTCTCCTCTTAGTATACAGTACACACACTGTGCTTGTTGAAAGTTTTCTGTGAGGCGTTAGTGTAGCAGTGGCTGTAAACACTGCATTTCGGTTTTCCTAGCTAGACCACACTGAACAAATGTTTGCCGAAACACCTCTGTAAACATGTCCACCCCATCAGGGTCAGTCAAAGGGTGGCTGAAACTCAAGATGGCTTGCTGATACCACAGTCATGTCAACGGAAGTGTAAGCATATACTCAGTTTTCCTAACGAGTCAACCTAAGACTCCGAACACATGTCTTGTCCTCCTGCGTCCCAAAATACATGCAGATTATTCCAGCTGACGAATTTGAGAAGATTATGTTCTGCTTGCTTAAGTGTAGAAGGCCGACAGGGTGACTGAGTGATGGTTTATGAGGGAAGGGATACGGTGCGGTAGTGGGGGTGGGCTCTGATTTTGATCCCACTGGTATTTTAAGAGAGCAGCTCATGTTTTTTTTTACTCCCTGTATATCTGTCTCTGTGTCAGTCTGTCTGTCTTGATCCTGCTGACTGGGATTGGAGTGTAGTGAGAGTAGATGAGAAAAACAGCTACAGTCTTTAAAGTCTTAAGTATACTTTGTTCGCAGAATAATATTTGTATGTGAGGTGATTAGTGGAGGGTGTCAGGGGCTATGATCGTGGTGTTGTCTAAGCTGTGGGGCCTGCTAACACTTGGTGGACTGTAAACACAGTCTGAAAAAGCCAGATCTCCTGCCTCAGCTGGTGTGGGAGCCCCTACAGGCAGGTGAAAAGTATAGCAGGATATGACTGCTCTAGGACTGTACTTTCAAATGCCATCTATTAGGAACTATTTTAGACCCCATTTGCCTCTTGTGGTGATATATATATATATATATATATATATATATATATATATATATATATATATATATATATATATGGACCAATTTGCTTAAAGTTAATGTAAATTTTTATTTTTTTATTTTAAATGTAGATATACACAGTTATGAAGTTATGAACATGATCTGCTGTGAAATGTATACATTCGTTCATCATCTTCAGTAGCCTCTTTATCATAATCAGAGTGGTGAAGTGGTGGTGGAGCATATCCAGAGCATATCTGGCTGATCTTTAATGCCTTTAATCATCCTGCAGCTATATTCTTCACTGTATTATCTATATATAGTTGAAAAATTCATAGTATATATCCTGTTATATTTATATATATAAGTTATCTTTATATATCTGTATAGTATCTCTATCCCATGGATAAACTGGGTAGCGTTATATATGGTAAATGGTAAATGGCACACTTATATAGCGCTTTTATACAAAGCGCTTTACACTGTGTCTCATTCACCCATTCACACACACACACACACACACACACACACACACACACACACACACACACACACCAATGGTAGCAGAGCTGCCATGCAAGGTGCTAGCTTGCCATCGGGGGGCAACTTAGGGTTCAGTGTCTTGCCCAAGGACACTTCGGCATGGGATCGAACCACCAACCCTAAGATTATTGGATTAGTGAACAACCCACTCTACCGACTGAGTCACAGCCGCACTGTGGCCCTGATATATACAATGTACATATCTCATACACATATTTATGACCAATACATATATTAAACTTTTATATACCTATGATTTCTCTGTTAAACCTTGAGTAAATACCATTCATAATGTTATCTACTCAATGGGTATTGTGCATATTCACAGCCCATAGCCTTGTTATATATTTGCTATCTATATTACATATTCAATCAGCACTTTGTTAATTTGCACAATGCTACTATTTGCACTTCTGGTAGAGGTGAAACTGCATTTGGTTGCTGAGTACCTCATATCTGCAATGACAATAAAGTACACTTGGAATAAGGAGCCAGTTCATCCCAGAGTACCATGTACACACACACACACAGTCACCAATCCACCTATCAGCAGGTTTTTTGGCAGGCATAAGGAAATCAGAGAACCCAGAAGAAACCAAAGCAGATGCTGAGAGAATATAGAAAACTCCACATAGACACTGAGCTCAGGATTGAAGCAGTGACCCTGGAGCTGTGAGGCAGCAATGTTACCTTACAAATTCTTACCAACAAGAAGAGAAATTATTTTAGAGAAATACAAGTGCAAGAGAAACACTAACTCTGCACTAACCTTTGTAATATTTCATAGTCATGTCATGTAAGTTTCAATGAATTTGCAGCTGTGGTTTTACATAAGATGAGTGGATATTACTCAGATGAATCCAAATGCCATCTACTGATTTTGAATTTGTACTATTGAGTGCAAGTATATATCTTAATGAAGTGTGGACTTGCTTTGGCAAATCAGTTGAAAAGCTTTACAGCTTAATAAAAGAGTGAAGTCACCTTGCTATTCAACCATTAAAAACCCAAAAGAGCATTATTACTCTGAATTTAGTTGAGTCCTGTGATGGGCACTTGACATTTTCAGAGCAACTGGTGGGTGTGTTGGTGGTTAAATATAAACAGCAAGTTTGTGGCATTGATTATTTGAGACAATCTTTGGAGTTGAGAAATAAGAGCCTGCCAAAAAGATAAATGATCTCGGGGTTGGTTTCATCACGGCAAAGGCCAACGCTCCCTTCTACCACCATTTGTGCTTCTAGTAGTATTAAAGTTTAAAAGTAAGTTGTACAAATGACCTGCTGGAGCTTCTATCTCCCAAATGGCAAGTCGAAAAGGAACAACTCTGATATATCACAGCTTGGAGTTAGAGAGAAACTTGATTCGCCGGGCTGTTACACTAGATTTATTAGTTGCTGTATTTTTCTAGCGTCAACTGATGTTCCATAAGCCTGAGCCTCCGGGGTTTCGGGTGACCTCTTCCCCCTGGCAGCTGATGGAAAAGTGTTTGGATGCCGGTCTATTCATGTGAGGGTGTTAAACACAACAGATTAAGACGCTCTGCAAACCTCCAAAGCTAGCATTAGGCCACTTATCATATTAGTTTGGCTATACTAATCCATCTGATATGGTGTGTCTGCTTCCACTCCCACGCTCCACCTTCGACATGGTAACAACTCTGTAACACGAGCGTCATCGAAGCACGTAAACATGGAGAACTGCAGCATCCTGGATTCCTGTGCTAAACCCATTTTGGCTTCCACTTTGTGCTGGGACGGGGAGAACCTAAATCTGCACATGCCTTGGCATTTCACACAGCAGCAAGCTTAAACACTTGTCCAGCACTGCTTGTTGTAGTGTGTGTGAGGTAAACAGGTGTAAGTCTGAAGGAGTTTAGAGTCAGTTCATGTAGTGAAAGGTCAAATGACTGATTTCTGTTAAAGGTGCCTGGTCTTTAGCTTCACGATGCCATGTGGAAGTGAAATATGACTGATGATGGCTTAATGATTGGTTAACAATGATATGAATACACTTTGGGACGTTACTAAAGATACTGAAGTATCAATATCCACACACGTTTAGTCAGATATTCTGTATCGACATAGTGGTCATAGTTGGAGGATGACACTGCTCACTGAGCATTTACTATATCAGATTACAAGCTATGGTGTCACAGTTAACCTTTATTGATTTATATGAGTAAATGTTGCTTATCCTAGCATCAAATCCTTGCAAAACACTTCCATATAAAACCTCTAACCTACTCTCCTATTAAACAGCGCAAGGCTGATTCCACCTTTATTTACTTAACCTTAAGTTGTTTTTTAACTACCTTTTATATTGCAGCCACAATCTAGATCTTTTACTCCATTTTCATAACAAATAATTACAGGCACCTAGAATCAGCTGAATATCCTATCTGAAGCAAGCACATGCTTCCTGATATTACGGCAGGGTGCCAATTATTCTAGTGCTTAAAACTGACAGTATTTCTTGTTAAGCATGATGTGATGTGATGTGATGTGTTTTATTCTTTTTGTACCACAGCAATTTGCCAACAATTACAATAGTGTCATTGGGATCTTGTTAATACACCTACAGTGTACATTAAACTGATGCTTATGCTTGTGCACCCATAAGCACGTCAATATAAGTCTCTGTAACGGAGGATCTGGTCCTAATGCATGTTTTTATAAGTTGTGGTGTATGATATCCCACACCTCACACCTCTCCTTGTCTTGTGCTGACTGACACGCAAGGCTCAGGATAGCACTTTAGGATGCTTAGAGCTTATCCTGTTCTGCTGAGGCCAGGGTTGGGGTTGGACATACCTCTCGTCTCTTGTTCTCATACACACACACACACACACACACACACACACACACACACACACACACACACACTCACATATGCAAACACAGCTGAAGATTCTGGCAGATCAGCTACTTTCTCTCTGTTGCGAATGCACACGTGCATATTGCTGCTTGTAAAAGTATCCGTGCTGGCAGATGCCTGACTCTCTCCCCTATATAAGATCTGTGAGAAGCTTTCTCAGCTGTTACACTCAGATCAGTTGTAATTAACCTGTGCATGTTTTACTTCTGCTATACATTTCTCTATACTTTCTCTACAGCAACCTGATCTGTCGGTGCCATTTGAATGACTGTTTGAATATAGACCAGTGAGTTTTGTCCGACTAGATAGATATTAACAGGTTTATATGTAAACAAAAATCCTCATTCGCATTCAAACCCATACACCCCAAAAAAAAAGCAGTTATTTTGCCACTGAATGCAAGTTCACCTTCTTGACCTTTGGCAGTCTATATAACATTATCGTTTTGAAAATAAAGGGGGGGGGGGACATTGAAATTTGGATTCATGACGATTCACCTCACTGTTAAACATTTGACTTGTGGAATATTCCAAATACTTCATTGTGATTAAGGTGTTCAGGGAACAAGAACATAAACAAACGTTTCTCATAAGCTATGTATAATACTGTATGTATAATGTGTTTCAGGCATGAGATTTTAAATAGTTTCAGAGATGAATGCAAAAAGAAGTATTCTAATAATTGCATTTCAAGGCAAAGTGTAGTTATAGTAGTAAAAGTGCTGTTTTCTAAGCACTGTAGAGGTTTTTTATTTTTTTAATATGAAAAATGTTTTAAGTTATTTATCTGAAACATGTGTGTTTATCTTACATTCTTACATGCATTCGGTACTGTTAAATCAGTGTCTCAGAAATGACACCTCATAGGGCATCTCAAGCACAATAATAATCTTTTCTAATAGATACAAGAACGAAGCTGAAGGGGAAAATGTGATGGAGAAGGAAAAGTCAGTCGGGTTTGTTCCCTGGCCATATGAGAAAAAGTTAGTGGTGAAGAGTGAACACAAGATGGACCATCTATTTGATCTATGCTGCATCTCTTTCTTTCACTCTGTCTCTGTCTCTGTCTCTGTCTCTCTCTCTCTCTCTCTCTCTCTCTCTCTCTCTCTCTTTCTCTCTGTGTGTACCTGTGTGTGTGTCACTAGATCACTATGCTCTGTTCCTTTGTGTATGTCACATGTAAGATGCTGGGCAAGTGCTGTCTACTAGCAGCAAACTCTAAAAACCTGGCAAAGAATTACTCTAACATATAACAGTATAAAGACAACTTAAAGTATAAATACAGCACAAGTGGAAAAAAAACCAGTAGTGTTTACCATCAACAAAAGGAAAAGTAGACATTGTAGAGTTAAATTAGACACAAATGTGATTAATATGTGATCTCGTCTAAAACATGTGAATGTTTTCATTACATTTCAATGTGTTATGCTTTGTAACAGCACATGCAAGCTCAAGTGAACACATATGACATAATGTGAATAGTGTATCATTAAGAGTGAGTAATTTATTTGTCATTTTGCACAGTTATAGGGCTTACACTGGGCATTGAAATGCTTGTGAGGAGGCTCAGATTCAGACATCGACAGTACACACATTCATTAGACATGACCAAACACATATTTAGATATGAACAAGTAAGACGTTGCTTTAATTTAATAAGGTCGATGATGTTTGGAAAGAATCAATGAAACCACATTAAAAAATAAATTTGAAAAATAATTGTATGTAAAAAAAATATATATAATTATGTGAAAATAAATGAATTGTTCGGGAAAAATGACATGAAAATAAAATAATTATGAGAGAAAGAGAGAGAGAATTATGGGGGGGGGGGGCGAGACGGATCATCACGTGAGAATCATGTGATTATTCATGTTCATTTGTCTTTTATTATCTCCTAAACTTAAAGCTTATTGTTGCTTATTCTACAACATTGACATTTCAGTTGACTGAAATAAACATAAAAATGATATTTCAATGTTAATCCTTGTTCTTTTTCTAATTAATCTCACTGCATTAGTATTAAACAGCAGAAGCCTTGTGATGTTGAATAATCACACGTTCGACTGATTACACAAATATATTCGAAATTGTTCGAAAGGCCCAAAACACACTTCATCATTCTTTCTAAAGCACTATAATAGAAACATTACCTAAATGGCTGGCAAGCTGTGGCTGTTAGCTGAATGCTAATAGGTGTCAGAAAAGGGGGCTAGAATTTATGACACACCATCTGTTCTCCAGCATGCAGCTCAATGTGTACTTCCAATGTTAGCTCTGGTAAAGACTTCCCATTCAAACTCACTAATCACTTCTCCTAACCAGAATTAGCTTTTGGTTCACTCTGCACAATAATGTTTTCAACTCCTCTCCTCGACGGAATTAAAGTGTCATTAATTCTCTTTTGGATGTCTGTGAATTATCTCTCCTCACGTACGACGTTATTGTGTAATTAAAAAACAACCGTCGTTAGCATATTTAGCTCATTAAACATAATATTTCTATCATTTTCTGAGCACTACACTTGTCATGGTGTCATTGATAACATGTAGACGATGCAAACACATAATAGAAGTAAAACGGTAACAAGGTCCACAGCTAAGCAGTATAGTAATACTTAACTAATATTCTCATAACAATCAATTAATACGTGCATGTATCGTTAGCATGTAAGGAAATAATGAAACATACTGTATAGTGCAACAACAGCCTCGGAGGTTTATTAGGCTAGCCATTAATAATGCAAACAGGTAAATATTACCATCTTGTTACCTGCAGTGTTTTTGTAAACAATAAAGCTTAAGCAAATCTTTAAGTAATTCACAGCGCAATGCTAACACCACTAACACGTTGCTTTGAGATCGCATGATCCAAATCCAACCACTTTATCAGTGTGACGTTAACAAAATATTCAAAATGGCCTCTGTGTGCTATACATCAATTCAATGAATTGTGTAATTCGTCATCACAGTGTAGTTAGCGCTATAGCTATCTGTTTATGTAGATGAGTGTACCTAGCTCATGAACTCCATCTGATTTTTGAAAAGTAAGATAAGTTTTGCTAATTTTCTGACATTAACTGTCTATGTTTCTATATTTATTTATAGTTAGACTCTTGTCTTTGCTAATTCCAGGTTAGACTAACATCACCTCCAGTAGCTAGCATAAACTGGCTAGACAGCAAGTGAAATTTTAGCTAATTGTAAATGTTGATTATTAGATTATATTTGACTTCTGATTCATTCATTAGGAAATGACGTAGCATTAGTAATGGATCTAATGCTACATATGTGTTCAGGCAAACTACTGTAGTTGCTTTAAATTCTAATATATCTTCTACTTTGAAAAGTAGAAAAATTTTCCTTTCACTCTTTTCACATTCACATTCTTGGCTTCATACTTCCATGTTTGAATAGAGTAAGATTTTCATTGAGTAAAATATCTCAGTACTTTTTTCCACCCCAGTGCTGCATGACTTCTTGATGTGCTAAGGATTAATGCATGTATGGATTCATCATTATGAAAGCATTAGTTAAGTGTTGATATATTCCTTATTTGTTGACCTTATAGTAAAGTGTTCCTGCAAAAATATACAATATACAGCCTAAATATGGACATATTTAGTGAAAAAGATTTGCAAGCAGAGAACTTCATCCAATCCATCTGTCCAAACAAGTTTACTTTTGCATTCATCTTTTCCAGATTCCCCCAGGTCTAATGATGGCTAATACAGTCTGATGAAGCTCTAAAGATTTCCCATATCCTAAAACAGTAAAAAGCTAATTGTGGAGCCTTGGCCTGATTTAGTGTTCAGTGCTTTATATGGCTGGCATCTGTAGCCCTTTAGCCAGGTCTCTAAAGAGGCATACCTTACGATCCTGCTGTCAGTGAAATCAATCCTTATCAATTTTAAAGTTCAAATTTTGGTTTCATGACTTTCAGGGGACCGGCTCAGAATGAAAATAACTGTTTCGCCCGCTTTTTCTATTCTCCATCTGCTTGCCTATTGATTGTCTCTCATGATTTGGCTGCGGCTCAGTGAGAGAGAGAGAAATAGAGAGAGAGAGAGAGATTGAACATATAGAGATGAGAGAGAGGGAGAGGGAGAGAGAGAGAGAGAGAGAGAGAGAGAGAGATTGAGCATATAGAGATGAGAGAGAGAAATAGAGAGAGAGAGAGAGCGAGAGAGAGAGAGAGAGAGAGAGATTGAACATATAGAGATGAGAGAGAGAGAGAGAGCGAGAGAGAGAGAGAGGATAGAGTGGGTCACAACAGCTGAAGGTTCAGTTGCATTAAATAATGCTATGCAGTATCGGGGGTAAGCCTGTGGGTGAGCATGAACGTGACAAGACAATGTGACAACTGTGACTACATTTCTGTGTGTAACTCTGTATGACTTTTAGATGTGTCATGAACTTTTATATGTGTGAGCATATTTAGAACTGCGCGTTATTTATCCTCTGGTCGATTTACTGTACTGCTCGGGTTACTGTCTCTGTGGCGTTTCTCCCACATGCCAAAAATGCCTGGAGGTATGAATGAGTGGGTGAATATGTGTGTGCATAATGCTATGCAATGGACAATGGAGCAAAAACTTACAAAACAAAAAGGGAAGAGATTTTGTAGTATATATTATACAAAACATGTTGGAAAAAATTCCAAACAATGCATATTTGAAAACTATCATATAATCTAAACATAATCACCTTTTTTTTTTTTTTTACTTTTCAGTCTAAGAGCTTTTCAGTCTAAAAGCTAAGCCAGTACATTTTTCCTAGCAACCTAGCAGCAAACATCGTATTGTGGGATTATATATTGGGTCGACGATAAACCAATGCTCCTGCACTAACTGACCACTAAGTGGGTGGGACAAGGATGCCATGACCCTTCTGGCCTTCCCACCAGTCCCTGCTAACAGCTTTGGCCCAGAGGTCAGCCCAATTTCCCCAGTGCTGAGTGCTCATTACACACACGCGCAGTGATAAATGCCCACGGCAGCACGTGGCTGCGTTGTCACGGCGCATGTTGCTAGGGAGGCCTACAGAGACGGATAGGCTCAGGGTCTGAATGTTAGTGCGGGAGCCGTTACCTAGCAACCCTCACCTGAGTCTTTTTTCTCCTATCTGGCCTTATTTCTTTTTCACTTATGCGTCTAACGTTTTCGTCGTTTTTGGTTCCTCAACTTCACTCCTGCTTGCTGATAGCACAGGTCTGGCAACTTCTGTCTCATATAAAATATAGACTGAGAAGGAATGAGAAGAGAAATGAGATAAGAATTGAAAATGAAGTGCAAAAAAAGAGACGTCCTCTGTAATTTCCTTGTGCACAATATCAGGTTGAACCCTGGTTTAAATCCACACGATGTGATTTTTATTATTAATTTTTCATCATCATAAGCGCATTGAAAATAAATATCATCTGGAGATTTTCCCAAATCATCCCTTCAGCTTTCGAGCTAAGGAAATTTGCACATTTAGTGACGGGGTCAAAATTTGGGCTTGCAGCTCACCTCCATTTAATTTCATCTTTTATTTCATTGTGCAACACTTGTATACTCCTTAAAGCATTATAATGCAAAAACAATTTGCTCGTTCCACCCTAGTCGCCAGTTTATATGACAGGTAAACAAATGTAAATGGATTCAACTTTATGTACTTATGTGTTCAATAAAAGTATATGTGTTTTACATAAACACTACCTAGATTGTGAAATAAAGCATAATACATTTAGAATTAGATAAAATTATAGGGTGGGACTCCTGCCTCGGGCACTGCAGGAACGCAGTCCTTAACCAGCTGACTCAGAGACAGAATGGGGAATCATGTCTCTCTCTCTCTCTCTCTCTCTCTCTCTCTCTCTCTCTCTCTCTCTGTATGTATAGCAGGTTTATCCAGAGAGCCATCCTTCTATGTGGGAACTTCAAATAGATACAAAAAAAAGAAAACATCTCACATACTCTAAGTCACTGGTTTTCAAAGTGGGGGCCGCCAGGGGGGCCTCAACAATTTGGTGTGAAAAATAAATAAATGTATTTTTTCTCTTTCTCACTCTCAGACACACACACACACACACACACACACACAATCAATTCCTAATGTAATGTAATGTAAATATGTAAGATGTAATTATTAATTAAAAAAGGGGGATATATTCAGAAGTCTGTATTTTTTTTATTTTTTTTTAATATCTTTATTGAAAGAAATGGCACGTCAGACAACAAATAGCAACATCAACAACTTGAATATACGCTGTACACAAAGAACCGCATTTATATAAAGAATAAAAATAAAAAAGCAAACAATACTTGCAGACCTAAATTTGTATACCATAGTGAAATAACAAAATGAGAGCCATACTTTCAGTTTTTTGTTT
>JAFFST010049268.1:205696-218913 GCA_022414735.1 Noturus placidus
TTGCTTGTATTTTTCTCCTTTGTAAGTCACTTTGGATAAAAGCGTCTGCTAAATGAATAAATGTAAATGTAAATGTAAAATAACTTTACACAGCCATTAATGTTTAAGCCGCTGGCAACAAAAGTGAGTACACCCCTAAGTAAAAATGTCCAAATTTGTCCCAAAGTGTCAATATTTTGTGTGGCCACCATTATTTTCCAGCACTGTCTTAACCCTCTTGTTCATGGAGTTCACCAGAGCTTCACAAGTTGCCACTGGAGTCCTCTTCCACTCCTCCATGACGACATCACAGAGCTGGTGGATGTTAGAGACTTTGTGCTCCTCCACCTTCCATTTGAGGATGCCCCACAGATGCTCAATAGTGTTTAGTCTATCACCTTCACCCTCAGCTTCTTTAGCAAGGCAGTAGTTGTCTTGAGGTGTGTTTGAGGTCGTTATAATGCTGTAATACTCCCCTGATGCCCAGTCTCTGAAGGGAGGGGATCATGCTCTGCTTCATTAGGTCACAGTCATTAGCAAGACACACTTGTCTTTGTATTCCTCACCTGGTTGCCGATACACACGCTTGACACCATCTGAACCAAATACCTTTATCTTGGTCTCATCAGACCACAGGACATGGTTCCAGTATGGATCCATGTCCTTAGTCTGCTTGTCTTCAGCAAACTGTTTGCGGTCTTTCTTGTGCATCATCTTTAGAAGAGGCTTCCTTCTGGGATGACAGCCATGCAGACCGATTTGACACAGTGTGCAGAGTATGGTCTGAGCACTGACAGGCTGACCCCCCACCCCTTCAACCTCTGCAGCAATGCTGGCAGCACTCATACGTCAATTTCCCAAATACAACCTCTGGATATGACGCTGAGCACGTGCACTCAACTTCTTTGGTGGACCATGGTGAGGTCTGTTCTGAGTGGAACCTGTCTTGTTAAACCGCTGTATGCTCTTGGCCACTGTGCTGCAGCTCAGTGTCAGGGTCTTGGCCATTTTCTTATAGCCTAGGCCATCTTTATGTAGAGCAACAATTCTTGTTTTCAGATTCTCAGAGAGCTTTTTGTTATGAGGTGCCATGTTGAACTTCCAGTGACCAGTATGAGGGAGTGTGAGAGCAATGACAAGTCACATGACACCGGGGAGGGAAAATGGCTAATTGGGCCCAATTTGGACATTTTCACTTAGTGTACTTGTTCACTTGTTGCCAGCGGTTTAGACATTAATGTCTGTGTGTTGAGTTATTTTGAGGGGACAGTAAATTTACACTGTTACACAAGCTGTACACTCACTACTTTACATTGTAGCAAAGTCTCATTTCTTCAGTGTTGTCACATGAAAAGATATCATCAAATATTTACAAACATGTGAGGGGTGTACTCACTTTTGTGAGATACTGTGTATTTGTAACATGATATTAGTAGGATACAAATGGCACCCTAATCATGGATTCAGTCTCCTGTGAAAATAACTCCTAAATTACTAAGTTTTTAAGTACATATATACATACATATATACTATTTCTCTATAGTCTCTCTTCCTTTAGCACTCTATTTTGTGTATGAGTGCTTGTTCTGGTTATTTGTACATGACGACTCAACACAGAGGTCTAACACAATCAATCAAGCCCTTTCAGTCAGTCTGTTCAGCCTAGAGACCCAGGAATAGACTATGGGCTTCTTCCCTTGAGAAGCTTAGGGAGGATTTTTGGCTCAGTGGAAAGGACCAAGAAAAATGTTTTCTGATCAATTATTCACCATTTCACAATCCTTTTGGGCAGAGTGTTGCATCTGTAGCCTCATGGCACATGATCCTTTTTCTTCTCTCATTCAAGAGCTGCAGGTCTTTCCTTCATGCCTACAGAGAGCAGCTGAGCTCCCAGCCAAGCTGCTGTGGATAATGGTGGCAATTAATAATGTGTCATAATAGCCACCACTGGGCTAGCACGGGATCAGTGTGTGTGTGTGTGTGTGTGTGTGTGTGTGTGTGTGTGTGTGTGTGTGTGTGTGTGTGTGTGTGTGTGTACGTGCCAATACATTGTATATATGTTTAAAGAAGTATGGGCTTTACCTATAAGCTTTTTATTTTTAATAGAACACAGGTGGCGTCCACTTCTGAGCATTTCGGGGCATATCAGGGGTGGGTGTGTGTGTGCATTGTGAGCCAAGCCGCAGTTCAGCTCACACCACACTGGCACATAGCTGAGAGCCGAGGCAGGAACTTGTCCAGGTGCACAGGCCTTTTGACACAGCTAGCCTATTGTACAATGCTGAGGCTGGAGTGTAAACCGCGTCACACAGGTGCGAGGCAGCGCTAACCCACGCTAACCCCGAGGACGAGGTAGAGGGGGGGTGGAAGAGAGCATCCTAAGACAAGCACAGCATGTTTATGTCCTTTAGCAGGCTTGTGTTACGGGAGAGAAGACTAACAGTTATGTTACAAACGGGGACATGTTCAAACGGTGCTGATGAAGGACTCATGTTTGACTAAACATATCTCTTTAGTAAGTAAGGACTAAAATACTATGAGGGTTTGTGCTGTTACGGGAAAATAAACAATGATGCTGCATCCTGCTACTTAAAAAATATTAATGGGCAGGTGCTGTGACGTAGTGTTTGACCCCTACTTTTTAATTTGTTTTTAGTTACACTTAATTCTGCGGAATAACGTTGAAACACAATTTTATTTTTTCTGTCATGCGTGACGTTAATATGACAAATAAATGCATCTTGTTATGTCACCAAGAAACGTTACCACACTCTGTAATCAAGATTTTATTGTATCAGAAAACTTAAAGTTACAGCTACCAACAATTACACATGTAATATGTTTAAATGGAGCATCCGAGTGCATGGTGGCTTAGTGGTAAACACTTTTACCACGCACCTCCAGGGTTAGGGGTTCTCCCGTGCTTCTGGGGTTTCCTCTAGGTTCTTCTCCAAGTCAAAAGATATGCGTTGTATGCTCATTGGCATTTCCAATTGTGAGTGTGTGTGCGATTGTGCCCTGTGATGGATTGGCGCCTTGTCCAGAGTGTCCCTCACCTTGTGTCCCTTGTCTTGAGTCTACTGGGGTAGGCTCTAGGCTCTCTATGTAGAAGAAGTGGAACAGAAAATGGATGGACGGAGCATCATCCATACAAGTCCCTGTGTAGGTTGTTAAAATGATACCATATAAGAAGGAGCATATTAACATAAACATTAAAGCAAGAACTACAGAACATTAATCAAAACCTTCAGACCAATCAGAATTGAACAGTATGGTGGTTTAATTTGAATGATTAAACATTTCAGTGGGAGGTTGTGACGAGAAGATTTCAGGAATGCAAAATCATCCATTTTAGCTCTTTTTCCAGAATGTCCATATATGGCCATATAAATGGTTGTTGAAACACTCAGTTTAGTCTGAACGTCAATAATTTTCAAAAACCATGGTGACATTTACATACAATATGACTGCCCCATTCCAGTCAATCCTAGTGGGCGGATCTTGGTTTATTCAAACAGCAGTAACTCATGATTGGTTTTAGAGATTTGCATGAAACCTGAAAGACATGATCAAGATTCTGAGGACGTGTGCAAAGGCTGGGGTGTGGTCATCAACAGGAGGCACTATTGTTTCTAAAGAGCCGCAAATCTGATCAAGCTGAAGTTTGGTCTACTTCATAATCTTTACACTAATCTGTAAGCGGATTTCTAATGATGGCATGGCAACCATGAATAAACATGACAAGCAGTGGCTAGTCAGGTTTTTGCAGGCATTTCAGAGGGTTAGCACTGAGCTACAATCATGGAAGTTGAACCGTATGTTAAACTATGGTCTGTTTAATATTCTATTCAACTTGGTAGGAAATAGCACCCACTGAGAGTGCAACTTGCAACAGGTGCTGCTTGTGCTGTTGTTATTGTTGCTATTATTATTGTTGTTGTTATTCTTAATATGGTATCACATGATATAAAATAGTACGTGGTCTACGCTATTTTAACTCATTCATTAAGAGGCTTCTATATCAGATAACGGGAAGGTTTTGATACTTTCTGATAATCTAAGCACAGTATTTGAACACCAGGTAAGAGAGAGTACTATGTACTGGAACACACCCAATTCAGCTTAACACTCTCTCCTCCATGATGTTGTTTAAAACCTAAACTCTCACTGACTGTGTAAAGCAGTTATTTGTCTTTCCTTTGTTCCTCCCACCTCTCTAAGTTCATCCACCCTGCTCCATTTCCCTGTGCACAGCGTCTGCTCAGTCACTGTGGACCTTCTGCCTGACGTCCATACATGGAGGCACATGTTGATTTAGTCAGCATTTGCAGTGCCAGACATCCTGGACCTGGAGAAGCGGGTAAAGTTTACAAACCTCTTGCCATTTGTACAGTCCTATTACCCACGATAGCCACCACATTAGTAATTGTCAGTGGGCCCGGCCCTTGTGCACTGCTTCCATTTGACCCAATTCATTTCAGTGGGTGTGTCTGTTTGGCAGTGATATATGCCCCTGTGGTATTTTCCTGATGTATAATCTTTCAGATCTTCTGCTGCTAGGGTTACCTTTAGCTTTGGTTTGGGCCAAGGAAACAATGGAGGAGCAATGAGAAAGGGGGGTGGAAGGGGGGTGTCAATGTTATGGGGTTGATTTCTGCTCTGCTAATATATACACAAGATTAGAGCACAAGGATACGCTGGAGCACATTATTTATGTATAGTTGAATCATATTCTTTCTTAATTGGTTTGGATTCACTTCGGAAATTTTGGACAAAGGGCTCTTAATAAAAAAAAATCATGGTTATGATGAAAATAAATAATTAACCCAACGATCATTTTGGAAAAGAAATTTCATCCCTTATGTTATGGGTCAAAATAATTTCCATCGTTGAAATACACACAAAAACAACAAAGAACAGCTTAAAACAGTAAACTGTTATTAAGGCTTGTCTGAAACAAGTAATAAGAAGAAATATTTGCATATAAGTTCATGACCCTAAATGTGGAAAGTTAAAGAATTTCAAAGCAAAAAAGAGAGATTAGCAGTATATCAGACATCTCAAATGTGGAAATGGGTCAAATTAACCCATAACACAATAGGAGGGTTAAATAAATATCACACAAACCAAATTTCTTCTGACATTTTATTTGTAATTTAATCAAGTTTTGGAGGGGAAGCTTATCTTGGAAAGACTGATGACTTTAAGCGGGGATATATAGTGTAGAAATAATTCTTCATCTAAATTCTTCATCTCTGCAAAAGTAAAAAACCTTTTGTTTGTAAGCTGGTAATACAGCACACAGGCATTGCAACTGTAGTGCGGTGTGCAGAACACTCCAGAAACTTCTAAATCGTTTGAAAAGAAATTGAATTTCTGGGAGATATAATATTCAATAACTGATTTATGCTAATTTGATACATAGAGTGTACAATTTACAGAGTCGATATTAAAAAGCCATACTCCAGACTAAATATAGTGTTTACCAGGTACATAAGGCAATATATAAAAATATTATTAGGCTACAGCACACTTAAGTGTAATGAATGAAGCTGTCGCTCTATTTTACAGTTTATCTACAACACATTTTAGCCATTGAACCAGTTACTCAAAGCCAGTGTGTCCAGTTAACCAAATGCAAACACTGCAATTACAGTCACCTACACCTGCAACCTTTGTGAAAACAAAAACATGAAATGTCAATTATTTGTTCTCCTGGCTTCTTCGTAATTCACATGTTTGACAGTACAGAATAAAGAAATGCAGAACTTTGCTAGTCATCGTCCTCAGCTGACCCTAAGTAACGACAATTTACGCCCAATTACTTAGTTGCGCTTTGGCTTCATTGACTTTTCTGAGACAGATTAGCTGGAATGTAAGCTGTCATGCTAGGACAGCCAGTCTATTTATGTTTGCTGTTTGGTTAAGCCAGGGTAAAATTGAAAAGCAGATTGGTGAGTGGAGTTTTATTTTTTTTGTCCTGCAGTGATGCTTAGACAAGACAAATAACCAGAGCAGCATAATACTGAAATGCCTGATAGAGAGTGATGAAGGCAGAAATTCAGGAATTGAAGCTATAGCTGTCTTGAGATCTCAAAATAAAGTTTTACACACTTGTTGTAGAGCTTCACAGTGGAAACAGAAAGGACAACAAATACATAAATATTCTAAATATGTTTCTGTCTTTCATATAAAAAGATGAAGAGGCAGGAGAGACAAGATGGAGTGATGAGCCTTAGGGTGAGAGCAGATGGAGGGAATGTAGAGGAGCAGGTGGAAAGATGAAAAGTGCAATAAAATGGATGCAGAGAAGGTGAGATGGAGAAAATGGATGTAGTCTTGGTGTGGGTTCTGCTCTCATGTCCTCTTCCTCATCATCAGAGTTCTTCAGCCCAGGGGATTTTTTATTATTTTTTTTTTACCACATATCCTTTTTTTCTCGTTGTTTTTATTTTATCTGCCTTTCCTTTGTTATTCTTCTATTCCTAGCCAGCACCTGGTCAAAATCAGTGACAGAAATGAATGAGATTTCACTCTCATGTCTTTTCATCTTCATCCCTTCCGTTGCTCACACTGACCTTGTGAGCTTTAAAATAGCCCTTGATCACCGGTCTCCTTTCCCTGTTTTGCTCTGCATAGCTAGGCATATATCATTTGGGCTTCCTTTCTGTGGAAAGTCTACTTTTTCTCCATTGGACTAGCAGATTTAGTGGCATTTCAAATAGATAAACACAAGCAACATTTATCAGGACAACAAAAAGGGGGGCTTAATCAAAGGTTCCTGGTCCTCGGTCTGCAGTGTCTCCATTTACCTTGAGATAAATCCATTGGGGTGACCAACACTGTAGCGGGGCACCTGACAAATCACCACCGTCAGCGTGTTCTGTGTTGCGGCTTATTGGCCTTTCTCTAAGTGGTCTTACCCTTCACCGAAAAGGATGGTGCTTGTCAGACAAGGCCAGATTAAAGTTAGACAAAAAGAAATGATTTGTTATTAGAGAACACCCATTGTGAATCTCGAGAAGGGAAACAAATATGTATGAGAGCTAGATATTCTCTAGACAACAGCAGGCTCTCTGTGTGTGTGAGTGTGTGTGTGTGTGTGTGTGTGTGTGGCAGAAGAAAACAGAGGCACAGAAGGAGGGTTGGAGGTGAAGTGGATGAGCGTAGGGTTGGAAGGATTCGATTAAAGAATGGAAAATGAGCGTGTGTGTGTGGGGTGGGGTATTACACACAACCAGACATCGTCATTTAGAGCTAGAGAATGTTAAATGCTGCTCTCTGTCTTTTTCAGAGTGGAAGAGAAAAGATGAGCCTCAGATGGAGAGAATTTTCAATGTGCTCCTGTAAGAATGAGGTTGTGCTGACTGATAATGTGATGCAGAGCAACAGTGGAGGTCAGAAAGTGGAAAACAGCTCTGAAGTGTAGTGTGGAGTAAAATAACCTGAACTTCACAGAAGAGAAGTATAGAGCTTAAATATACCAGGAACTGAAAGCAGGGATAAAATTTTATGATTTTTTTTAAAAGTTTATAATATAGCAAGCATTAAGTGTGATGTATAAATACTATGCCTGCCCTATTTTCTTAGTAAACTGAAATAACATTAACAAGCATTCATTTATTTTAGATAATATATAAATAATATATTAACAACAATATATGATTTTAAGACATATAATAATACTACTACTACTACTAATAATAATAATAATAATAATAACACATACTACTACTACTCATAATAATAATGCATACTACTACTACTACTACTACTACTAATAATAATAATAATAATAACAACAACAACATCAACATCAACTCCAGGGTTGAGGGTTCTACGCCTCTGTCCTACGTACACAGAGTTTACGGGGGTTTCCTCCGAGTACTCTGGTTTCTTCCCCAGTCTAAAGACATGCGTTGTAGGCTGATTGGCATTTCCAAATTGTCCATTGTGTGTGAATGTGTGTGTTTGATTGTGTCCTGCAATGGCTCGGAATAGGCTCCAGACTTCTCCGTGACCCTGTGTAGGATAAGCAGTACAGAAAATGGATGGATAATAATAATAATAATAATAATAATAATAATAATAATAATAATAATAATAATAATAATAATAATAATAATAATAGGCTTAAGGGCGCACGGTGGCTTAGTGGTTAGCACGTTCGCCTCACACCTCCAGGGTCCGGGGTTCGAGTCCCGCCAGGACCATGTGTGTGCGGAGTTTGCGTGTTCTCCCCGTGTGTCGGGGGTTTCCTCCGGGTACTCCGGTTTCCTCCCCCATCCAAAGACATGCATGGTAGGCTGATTGGCGTGTCTAAAGTGTCCGTAATGTATGAATGTGAGTGTGTATGTGATTGTGCCCTGCGATGGACTGGCACCCTGTCCAGGGTGTACCCCGCCTTGTGCCCGATGCCTCCTGGGATAGGCTCCAGTTTCCCCGTGACCCTGAAAAGGAGTAAGCGGTTGAAGATGGATGGATGGAATAATTGGCTTAAATTCTTTTTTACAATTTTCAATCTTCATCAAGAATCAAGGTTCTTCAGTTGTGCCTGTGAGGGATCCATTAAAGGTTCTACACGGAATCTCCATTTCAGAGATTTCTAATAAAAAACTTTTTATAAAACTAACACCTCTCAGCTATACAAAGAACCCCTGAAATTTTTTTTAGATTGAAGTGATAGAAGAACTAATGTATTTATTTGTTAAAGAACTGTTTGATTAATGGAATATTAACCATTTTTGTAAGTGTCATAATGAATAAAAATAAATTCACCATTGAAATCAAAATTATTCTACCCCCATTGCAAATCAGGTTATTGTCAAAATGTACAGACTTTCAGCTGTTTGCAATGAACTAATCAAACAAAAGCAATTGGAATAGTTCAACACAATGGATGCTTCAAGTAGTTTCCTCAAATTCAACTAAAAAGGCAATTTATAATGATTTCTCCAATTTCAAAATTATTCAACACCTTCATGGCAGCATCTTTAGTACTTAGTAGAGCACCCTTTTGCTATTATGACCTGCTGCAACTAAGATGCAGAGCTTCTAGCAGTGTTCCTGAGGAGTCTTAGTCCATTCCTCATTAGCAATGTCCTCCAGTTCAGTAATATTCTTGGGTTTGCGTGCTGCAACCGCCTTCTTCAAATCTTTTGAGTTAAATGAACGTATCCGGTTTTACAGTGTAGGGGGAAATGGGATTACGTGAATGGATGTGCCTGTGGACAGTGCCTGCTGCTATCAAGTCTTGCTGCAGGTCTTTTGCAGTCACTCGAGGGTTTCTCAGAAATCTAATTGCAGCTGTTGATAGCTTCCTTTTTCTGACCCATCAAGGTAATTCATACATTTTCTACCCCTAGCCAGTTCAGGCAATTCATGTGTTCCAGCTCAAGCACCCTCAGTGCAAATAATGAAGCCCTTGATTAGTTGCATCAGGTGTGCTTGAGACAACACCTGTTTTGCATATTGGTGCTGTTGTGAGGGATTCTATTCAGGAGGTTGAATAATTTTGAAACTGCAGAAGTCATTATGAGTTGCATTTTCAGTTGAATTTGGGGAAACCACTTGAAGCATTCGTTGCATTGAACTATTTCAGTTGCTTTCATTTGATTTATTTATTGCAAACAGCTGAAAGTCTGTACATTTTGTCAATAAACCTGATTTGCAATGAGGGTTGAATCATTTTGATTGCAACTGTAGTTACTACTGTTGTGTGGTCTAAAATTATTATTCAGTTTATTGTGCTAACAAATAATTGCTAATTAATCATGGATCAGAGGGTTCTTTAGGGAACCTAGAATAATTTAATGACATCACTTTTTTGGCAGCTTGACTGTTAAGAGTATAGATGCTGCACAGGTCAAATACATACTTCAGTTAAATCCCTGATGTATAAGCCTGAGTCAAATGAAAAACCAAATTTTTGATACAAGGATCTCTCTCTCTCTCTCTCTCTCTCTCTCTCTCTCCCTCTCTCTCTCTCTCTCTCTGTCTACACATCTCATTAAATACAGCAGCACCTTGTGTTTCTCTACATCTGCAGTCCCTGATAAAACTCACAACATCCTCCTTAATGCCCTCCACCACCTATTCGTCATGGCCTCACGCCCTGCCATTCAGAGTACACCTTGAGACAGACCATCAGTCCCGATGATGAAGAATGTCACATCCAGATGACCCACTCCTCAGCCCTGAGCCTTGGCTGAGGTAATATTAGTACAGTGCACTCTCAGATGCAGGAGATCGGCGTCTGAGGCCCTTATAGAACAGAGCTGGGGGGTTACGGACAGAGAGAAAGTGAAAGGATAGAAGAGAGAAGAAGAGAGAAAGACAGGGTCGGGGCAGAGAGATGGAGAGAAGGGAATAAGAAAAAAGCCAAAGAGAGAGAGAAAGAGAGAGAGCCTGTCAGGTTAATGGCCCCTAGAGATTGGCCGTGTCTCTCTTTTTTTTCAAAAGTAATCTCCACCAGCTCTAAGCAGGTGTACCAGGGCGCTGCCACACCATAAATAAATGGGATTGGCAACAGAATGGGGAATCGCATATAAAGCAATAAAGCAATTTTCAATCACAGCCTGCAGGCTGGGCTTCACTCTCTGCCAGGTAGACTTCAGTCAGTCCCAAGGTTATGGAAACAGTTAGTGAGACATGGGGTATTCAGACCCCTTTCACACAAACAGATGCACACCAGCCTACACACACCACAAACCACACAACACTGGGACCGTGCTGCACACACAGTCCAACTGCCAGTGTAGTCACACCTAATACATATCAAACTAAGCTTTACCTGGCCATGGAGAGTTCTGCTGTCCATCATTCAGTTGAACTCTACACAGGTAAATTGTAGAGCAATTTTCAAAGCTTACATTGATTTCAGTTTTTCACGTGGCAGAGTCCACTAAAATACATACATCCATTCACGTAATCCCATTTCCCCCTACACTGTAAAACCGGATACGTTCATTTAACTCAAAAAATTTGAGGAAACTAATTACCTCAAAGATTTTAAGTTGATAAATCAATTTCATTAAGCCAAATACACTTAAAGTTAGAGTTAATTGAGTTACATTTTTGTTATATTTAAGTGTATTTGGCTTAAAGAAATTGATTTATCATCTTAAAAATTTTGAGGCAAATAGTTTCCTCAAATTTTTTGAGTTAAATGAACTTATCCGGTTTTACAGTGTAGCTACAGGACCTTGCAAATGTGTGTGTACATTTCCAAATGTCATTTTAAACTTGACTTTCTGTTTAACAATGAGTGCAGAAATTAAACACGTGACCCTTTTTGCAAGTAAGTTTTGTTTGTGAAAATGTTTTTAAAATGTTTAAATCCATATAGAGGGCAACATACATTTAGCAGATTGGAAGAAAAAAAAAACCCCAAAGGAAGTATAATCAAACAAAAATCAATTTTGAGCTTGTATGAGAAGGTTTTTTTTTAACGTTTAAGAAATAAAATATAACAGGCATGTACTGTTAGAGGAAAATACTGTTATAGGGTGACCCGGTGCAAAGCAGACTTACTGTTAACACCCCAGTGCTGATTATTTTTTATGTGACAGTACAATCTTATTTCAATATGAATAGTTCCCTTAAATATCATATGTCTCAAATACTGTGCTTATAATTATTGGTTTTTACATGTTTTACAAAATTGCTTTTCTTAGTTTTTTTTCCTTCTTTTTCCTTAAGTGCACATTTCAAGGAAATGGTACTGGTCATGTGACCAATTCCAGATAAAAATGATCAGATCTCTAATACCTGTGTAGATACACCTAAACTATAAATGTGACTGTAATGTAACTTCTGAGGATGTTTCATTACAGATTACAGGAGTACATACAGTATAGAAATATACCGCATGTATTAAATTCTGTGGCTTATGTAAATGTATAAGTATATATTACTAGCCGTAATGGTTATTTTCTTATCGTGTGGTTAGCTGTTAAAATAAGATAAGTTGAATGTTGCCTTTTTGGGATAATTCTTCAGATTTTGTTGGGTTAGCACGTAACAACAGAAATATGGTAGAGGAATTTAGTGAAAGAATTTCACAAGGCAACACAGAAGTTGACACATGTACTTATTTATATAAGGTGCACTTTATATTTGTAATAAATCCTCAGCAGTTATATTACAGTTGCAGGTATAGTGTAAGCATAACTACACAGTTATTAGAGACACGTTATAAGTGCAATGTGAAATGTCTTGATTTTAATGAACATTGTTTATGTGGATAGTGTCACATGACCAGAGTCATGTCTGTAGTTATTAGTGAAGCTTAGTGACTCACTAGCAGAGAAATAGCCAATAATCAGTGTTCTACAAGTCATTTCCAGCCTCTTTGGTGGTGCAGTGATTGTTTGTGTCGCTGCTGTGTGTAATGTGTGAATGTGGGTGAAATGAATGAGGTCTATGTGAGGTGTTTGGATTAGGGCTATGTTCTAAGTGAGAGTGTACATAGCGTAGGGGCTGTGAACGCAGCTGTGTTGCCTCTGTGCGACGAGGTATGTGTGTGTTGTACTTCGAGGCCAGACAGTGATAAAAAGGCCATGCTCCCGACACCCCCGACTAGCCCAGCTGTGACAAATAGTTTCCCTCGCACCCCTCTCATCATTGCCCTCACCCGTCAGTGTGAATTTTTCTTGTAAACAGCTCGATTGGATGGACAAATGTTTGAGCAGCTTTGAAAAAATATTTGGTCTGAATAGTTTTCAGAAAAAGTTAGCACAGTCGCATCGTCTGGTTTAGTACGTTTCTTCTTTTGCATATTTCTTCTTCATCTATCAGAGCAAGGTAGTGAGTAATATTGCGACGATTTGTGTTTGGTCTTCTAAAGCTCTGTTCTTCCATGGGAATGTTGTTTCTTTTTCACCAGCTCTCATTCTTAAATTTAGAGCACAGATGATTGGATGGATTTTTACACAAGCAAGAGATGCACCACTCATCCCATATACATGTTGTATTAACCCATTTAATTCCAAAATAAATCAAAGTAAACAATGTCAACTTGTTACAGCTAAAAAAAATATATCTTATTTTTTTCTTAACTGCAAAAAGCTATAATAAGTTGAGTAAAAAAAAGTAAAAAAATTTTTGACAAAGATTGAGTTTTTCCAGTGTATACATTAAATCAATGTTTTCCAACAGTGGTGCCATCTGATAAGAGCAGTGGTGCCTTGTAAAGATCCCTTAAACTTTTCTAAAATGCTAGAATGTGTACAAAATAT
>JAFFST010049268.1:219003-229003 GCA_022414735.1 Noturus placidus
AAATAATAATAAGACAGACAGACACACACACACACACACACACACATAATAATAATAATAATAATAATAATAATAATAATAATAAATGATTATTATATAATAAATTATTCCCTCTCCCTTGACCCCCATCGCTGACCTGTCATCAGCACGTCAACATCAGTATGTGTAACAAACGTGTGTTTTTTAGCCTAATAATTAGTGTGTGATGATGCGTGTGTAGTGCAAAAGAATATAGACAAATTTCTTAAAGGAAAAGGTCCAGATGCTTCTGAACCATCAACTTCATCATGTAGCTAATACTGTCTATCATTAGTGTTTCTGTAGGGTGCCACACATTTATTTTCATAATTTTAAAGGGTGCCATGACTGAAAAATCTGGGGAAATGCTGCATTAAGTGATAGGTTGCACAGCAGTGCATGCTGTTATAGGAAATTAATCAACAATGTAGTGGTGTGATGCAGTCCAACAACACACAGAGTTATTTGAACCACTCTGAAGTTAATTATTTTCCGATACCAAGATGTCCCAACATGTTTTATTACTCTTATACCACAGAACATTGCTTACAGTTGCATATTTTATTTATTAATGAATGACATATCATACTTTTTACCAACTTATAGTTACATTTAATGTTGTGGAACAAGTTGTTATACTATAGAAATGATAATGTACCGTATAAGAACAATCACTTTGATAGAAACCTGTGGTTGAACTTGCACCTGTGAGAGCCGCTGTTCTAGAAAATCAACAAACACCTTCTGATTAGTCAGAATTAAGAATTCAACAGTGTAGTAGTATAAGAATATAAAAACATGTTGAACATGTGCAATGTGAGTCACACTTATGATTGCTTGGATAACACATATCTCTAACTGGCTAATCCTAACTATCCATAGTTTTTGAAGTTAAAATAAATGATGTGTCTTTATTATCTTTGTTTCATTGTTTCTTATTTGAACAATGGAGAAAGTTTTGGGTTGCTTTATTGCCTTAAATTCTGGTTTAAACATATTTAAATAACTTGGACTAATTTTGACCATGTAGTTTCTCATTTTGTGAAAAGGCATAGTGTGTGTGTGCGCCAAAGGCCACACAGTGAATTACTCACAGAGCTGGGATTAAAGGGATTAACATTAAATTTAATGATGCAAATATTTCATTCATTCATCTTTAGTGATGAATCCGGGATCCAGAGCCTATCCCGGGAATACTAGGAGTGAGATGAGAATACAAACTGTATGGGATGCCAGTCCTTCACAAGGCTTCATGTACATCACATTCACACTTAGGGGCAGTTTATTATAGCAAATCCACTTACATTCAAACAGAGATACTACATTTCAATACATTTTTAATCTGTCCTTTCTGTGTTAAATAGATTTAAATGAACCATAAAATTTGAAACACACACACACACACACACACAGACACACACACACACACACACATGCACAAACATTCGCAAAGCATAGTATTTCATGCACCTTCCATATAACAACAACCTTCAGATAATTTACAGCTGGCAAATCGTGCACAGTTAGCTCGAGACGTGTCTTTAAATCTTTGCCTTCAAAGTCAAACGTCAGATCAAGCACAGAGAAATAATGTTTATTTTCCGTCCTGTGTCCAGCCTCAGTCAGAGAACCAGTCAGAAAGGTCATAAATAATCTTTAGTTTATTACAGGTTGCAGTGTTTTAGTGCTTAAAGGAAAGTGTTGTGTCCTTCTACTTAACTTTTAAGGGCTTTTTAAGGTCAAATATCATGTTATTGGTGTAATTATGTAAACGGCGTATAAATCATATTTGGAGAATAAGGATATATATATGATATTCTGGATGTTTTTGTCTCTACACATTTCATTTTGAGTGTGGAAGAAACAGCAATGATGATACCTGCTTTCCTGATCCTAAACAAAAATTAAAGCAGCCTGTATAAGACTGTGACCGCAGGTCATTAAGTCATTGTTACCTGTATTGGTGTTTTGTTAGAGGTCTTTGACTTCATACACATTTCTTTAAAAGTGAAATACAATGAGAAGAGCGAGATTATATTCACTTATTAGTCTGTAAAATCTCCATCTCTTGTCCCTCTGTGTTTGTTTGATAGCATTTTCCCTTTGTGTCGAAGAAAATATGTAAGATGTTATGTTACACCCTATTGATTACTGCTGTTAATTAAAATTTTAATTAAAGTTTTTTATGGCGTGCCTTTGCGCTTGTGATAATAGTGAAGAAGAAAAAAGTACGGGACCAATAAATTGCTGCTTTATTTGCGAGCAGCAGCTATCAACAAATACAACAGTGTACATAAAATTTTACTAACATTGATTTTAAAAATATGAATGTTACTTTAACATCCGAGATGTATTATTCAATTTAAAGCCACAAAGCATAAAATCCAGGACCTATAAGTCAGTTAATGAAGAGGAAAAGTCCATTACAAACCTATCAAAATCTGGATCCTCTGATTCACATAAGTGCCTTGGATTATAACCAGAATCATTTACCTCAGCTGCTGGAGGCTTTTTAGAGTAATACACAGTCAGCGGTGAGCCTCGCAGCTTATGGAATGGATGGCTAGTTAGTCTGATGGATGGAAGAGCACCATCTTTGATGAAAGACATCATCTTTTCATATCCATTCTCTGTACATTTCTAGGCATAATATGATATTCCACTTAAAAAAAGGAAAAGAAAAGGAAAGCTATTAGCTGGTTTCATAAAAGATGAAGGATCCGACAGATACTTCAGAGTTAACACAGGAGAAGGTTTCATATGTTCAGTAGAAGGAGTTTTGCTTGGGTCTTTTTTTTTTTCAGTGTTACATTTTTTTTTTAATGTCAAATTACCATTAATGTAAATTTGTACTAGAAGTTTAATTACTCAATATTGGTTTAATTTTTTTGGGTTATATTTTCTTTAAAATTCTAAACCTGTCAAGTTTGCTGATGCTTACCATTGTTCTGGATCCAATAGAAGAATTAAATCGTAAAAAAACAGTTTATGTTTAGGAGGAGGGGTTTATTTTAGTTTGTAATGTAATGTCAATGTAAATTCGTACTAAAAATTGTTGTTTGAGAAATGCTTATACAAATCAAAAGCTAGATTAGTATTCTATTTGCACACCTGTTACTTAATTTTTTGATAATATCCCATTTTATTTATTAATCCATCCATCCATCTTCAACCGCTTACTCCTTTTCAGGGTCACGGGGGAACCTGGAGCCTATCCCAGGAAGCATCGGGCACAAGGCGGGGTACACCCTGGACAGGGTGCCAGTCCATCGCAGGGCACAATATATAATAATAATAATAATAATAATAATAATAATAATAATAATAATAATAATCATCATTTTTATATTTTAGTCGAGTTTTGGCCAATTTTTTATTTCAAATACAATAAGAACCTAAAGAACTAGTATCTAACAGAAGTTTCTTGATCTCAAGAAAAAATTGGTTTACATCCAGCAGTGGTTTGGTTTTGTTCTTGGGGGGCAGGGTGTTGACAGAAAGCAAGAGAGCGAGAGAGCGAGAGAGAGAGAGAGAGAGAGAGAGAGAGAGAGAGAGAGAGAGAGAGTCCAGTTTGCTCCCATGATAAGTATTTACAGGAATGCTGATTGGAGAAAAACCTGGAGTGTTAAGACTCTTTTAATGAAACTAGATTGATGTGTGAGTTGAAAATGTGCTGGATACCCTGCAGCTGCTGCTCCTCCTCCTTAACCCTGTACCTAAGCCGGCCACAGAAAAGAACAGTTGGGACAAACGTGTCTTCAATGGACCAACACCACGGGGACATCATTCTGCAGAGCAAGCCAGTCGGCCCGCTGGGGATTCACTAATGTGTGTGCCATTGTTTCTCTGAGTATGATGGTGCTGCATGTTGTTTTAACGGCTTAAACCTTCCCAATGAGCTCTTTGTGTGAAGATCTTACCCTTAGCTGGCTCTTGCCCTCGGGTGATGTTGAACAAGATGGAGTGCTTTAAAGCCCGGGGCTCTGTGGCAATTATGGACCCTTGAGTCTATTATCCTCTGATTGAAAGATTTCCCAGAACTGTCACTAAATTCTAAAATGAAAAGTACTTTTATAATTAATGGACATTAAATGGTGTCTTGTTTGCTGTATTTAGGACTAGATTTCCTCTCTGTAGCATTGCAGTGTCTTGGGTTATGATAATGTAATGATGGGCCATAAGAGACTTCAATCAGCCAGTCATTCTGGGTTTTTATAGCCTACCACATTTTACAGTCCTCATAGTTCAAAAGGCCACGACCCTTCACCTCCAGTTTTGTGTTTCTTGCCTTCTTTAATCGAAACCCCATGTTAGGCATTGATCCTGCTGCGCTGTATTGATTTCATTTTTGTCATCATGACCCATAATTTTATTCAAATATTAACGTTTATTTCAAAGAAACCACATTTTGTGCTTTTACCCATAAAGATTGTGTATGTGCACTACTAAAAGTCAAGTCCTGTTCTTTGGTAAAAATCTGTGAAGATCTGCAGTGCTTTAAACATGGATTTCTTGTCCAGGATTTGTCATAGGTCACTAGCCAGGAGGCCCAAGATAACCATTAGACCAAACACTGAAGCTGTTTGGTCTCCTCCACTGTGTAGTGATGAGGGAATATCTATCACAAGGCAGGCAAAAGACGGTCACCAGCACCATTTTAAAAATGTGGTGATTCATAACGGGCTAAAAGGTCATGTCAAGTGGCATGTTAGTATTTCACTTTAAGTTTGATTAAAGATTTTTTGAAAAGATGGGAAAACGACTTAATAGCAGGGCAGCCCTCCGTCCTCTCCAGAGCATCACTTCTATATTTCTTGCACAAAAATCGATAAGATGAGAAGTGAAGAAACGATTGCGGCTCACCTAGGGCACACAGTTCTTTCATGTATCCTCCTCCTATAGAGGTGTCAAGAGTGCCTTCTTAAGCATATAAATACAACACAAGCATTACATGAAACTCGCTAAACATTTACTGAGTCATTCTAATCATTTTATTTTAACATAGATTTTATTTTAGCACTGCACATGAAAGTTTACGGTTGCGATCCATTGGACAATATTGTATACCTAAAACTATGGATCAAACTAGTGAATAAATCAGTTGTTTGAAAACAGTATCAGCTAGTAGTTTCATTTAGTGTCATACCACAGGGTATGTGCAATTCTTGAATCGGATTCATCAGAAGGTGTTGATTAATTTTCTATAACAGCAGCTCTGTCTGTGTAATGTGGAGTGGACTCCAATAAATCACAGGATTTTATTAATGTGCTCAACTATGAAAAGTTTTCATTGCTTTGTTAATGTGATTAATAACTTATTGACCATCATCATACACCCAGTGACTCCAGAGTGTCCCAAAAGTCTCCATACATAGGGGAGATTAACACTTTTTAGCAAAATGTCTTCCAGAGTTGTTCATACATAGTTTATATTATATATACAGTTTATTTTTCAAATAGCCTTTAAGGATGCCTTTGACAAAAGAAGAATATATTGAAATCATTCTCATGGCTGGATGAAAAAGCTGTCACAAGGTTGCGATGGAACTGACTGTTGCGGAGAAGTGGATGTACACGAACATCCACTGATGAAGGCAGAACCAACATGGTGCCGGCAAACTTAGTCTCCTATTTATGGAGATTTTTGTGACACACTGTAGACTGATACTCTTTTTTTTTTTTTTTGCTTGATTGAGACTAGACGTATACTGCTGTGGGTGGAATCTTGTCTCACAGACAGATGCTTCAAGATATCATGGAGGGGAGGTATTTCTGAAACTCAGCAACTCACAACTGGCATTCCACAGGTGTCAGTTCTGGAACCACTGCTCTTTTCTATCTACACTACATCTCTAGGGCAGGTGATTGAGTCTCATGGCTTCTCATATCATTGCTATGCTGATGACACCCAGCTCTATTTGTCCTTCCAGCCTGATGATCCATCCTTCTCTGCATGTATCTCTGCTTGCCTGTCGGACATCTCGGTCTGGATGAGGGAATACCACCTTAAGCTCAACCTGGCAAAATGTGAGCTTCTTGTCATCCCAGCCTGTTCCTCAATCAACCACAACCTCACTGTACAGCTCGGCGCAACCACACTCAAGTCAACCAGGATGGCCAGGAACCTTGTGGTGATTCTCGATGACAGCTTGACCTTTACAGACCACACCTCAACAACTGCACGGTCCTGTTGGTTCATCCTGTACAACATCAAGAAAATCAGACCCTACACCTCACCAAACAGGCTACACAGATACTAGTCCAGGCTCTTGTTATCTCAAAACTGACTACTGCAACTCACTACTCTCAGGTCTCCTGGCCAGCTTCATCAAACCCCTTCAAATGATTCAGAAGCATGCCTCATCTTCAACCAGCCCAAGAGAACCCATGGCACACCCCTCTTCATCTCACTCCATTGGCTTCCTGTAGCCACCTACATCAAATTCAAGGCCTTGATGCTCACCTACAAGACCTTGTGTGGAACAGCACCCTCCTACCTCAACTCTCTCCTGAAGGCTTATGTTCCCTCATGCAATCTGCGATGAATCGACAACCGACGCCTAGTACTACCTACTCAGCGTGGCTTAAGGTCCCTTTCAAGAACCTTCAAACTAACTGTTCCTAAGTGGTGGAATAAACTTCCAACCTCAATCCGGTCCGCAGAATCTCTCACCATTTTCAAAAAACAGCTAAAGACCACCTCTTCCATGAACACTTAACCAACCCATAAAAAATAAATAAACAAACTTTCTCTGACACTTACACCACTCACTCTGCACACTTTGCTTCTTCTGGAACTCAATTAATGGATCTTGTATAGTAGCACTACTTGTATTGTTCTCTGCTTGATATCACTTTGCTTGTATCTCTCATTTGTAAGTCGCTTTGGATAAAAGCGTCTGCTAAATGAATAAATGTAAATGTAAAAGTAATACTTTCATGAAAAATGCTACATGCATTTTAAATTTAAAAGCACACACTATGCACAAACTGCACAAAATAACATGCCCGAATCTCGTTCCATTACCAAAAACAGTCTATGACGTCTACAGAGGCTTGTCTTACTCAGATGAATATTTACTCCTGTCTCCAAACAGCAAGTTGTCCAGGCAGTAATATGAATGTAACTGTACGCACACTCGGGGGAATCCGGTCACAAGCTGCAATTACTGCTGGCCTTGCTGTAATGGGAAACAAATTTGTGGGAATATTGCTGGCCATCCGTCTTTATTTACACGTGTGGTAATGAGGCTCAGTGTTAATCTGGCTCCAAGGAGCTGTGGTGTTCAGACCACGGCACTGCCTTAAGCAAGCAGCAACCTGGGGATAAATCAATCGCTCACTCCTCTCCTCTTCCTCATATTGATCAGCTCCTCAGCTAGATGGATGCTTTTTACAACTAGCTCCTGATACTTCGAAAACTCAATTACCAACAGAAGGACAATGGCTTTTTTTGTGTGGTCTGCCTCCAACGATTAAAGAAAAGGTATAAAAAATACAACTTAAAGGAATGGCTAAATGTCACGTTGAGGGAGCTGTGCTGCTTGGGCCATTGTAGTGAATCTAGATGACTGTAGACTGGACTGTTCTGTGTTGTGATATATGTGGACATAAACCAAATATTCTCACATTTTTCTCTCAGTATATTGCCTTTCCACACTCCAAAGCTGGGTGGATTTGCAATATGTCATGTGGCATGGGATTATTGATATTATTATGTGCATTAGGAGGCTTGTGTTCATTGGCGGCTGCCGTTCATTACATTATTAATCATAAATACAGGTTCATATTCATTATATAAAGACTTTTTTTTTTTACAGTAGAATTGTTGGATTTTAAGAGGTTTACATGCTTGGTCAAGTCCAGTGATCAGTCAGTCTTGATAATATTTTGTTAAATATTCAATTTCTTTTCTAATATGGCATGCCAATTCTTCGAATTCTAAATGATCTATATATGTATTTTTTCCTTTGGATGGTGTCACGTCCTTTTATAATGAACGGTCATGAACATCCTGTAGGAGCTTGATTGCTATGAAATCCAGTGACTTTATGGATCAGAACATTCCCTGTCTGAGTGTTAGTGACTCTGACTATGTGACTGTGTGAATAGTCTACTTCTGGGCACCACACACACACACACACACACACACACACACACACACACACACACACACACACACACACACACACACACACACATTTAGCATAGCACAGCCATTTACCAATATGCTCATGGGAGGTTGGGGGAAACTGGGGAACCTGGAAGAAACTCACACGAGTCTCCCAGATCCGGATATTTTAAATGTATTGTTCTAATGTGAATGCTTTTTTTTTTTTATCATTGAGGGTTTGCATAAGCTCTGTTTATCTTCTATAGAGTATTTAATGTTAAAATACTAAAATATGAAGATTAAATGGTATAGCTAAATCTAAATGGATGTTTCGTATGATGAAAGATAATTCTTAAGGCTAAACACTTAATGTACATGTTTTTCTTACATAATTATTTTTATACAGTCAGAAAGTGTGCCAATACATTTTTAAGAGTATCCTGCTTATGCTTTCTATAGTCTTTATTACTCTGCAGTTTGCAACTATAAACACATTTTGAGCTTGGTTTTGTTGTAACTGCAGCTAAGTAAATATCAATGATTCTCTGTAAATGAAAACGAATACTGATAACTATTAGTCATAACTCATTAGTGCCACATACTGGTAAACTCCTGACAGTGTTTTACCAAGCAGGAAAAAGATCAGAAAAACTAAAAAGATAATAGCTGTTAATCAGCTTAATAAGTCATGACAACACTGTTATGCATTCACGTCCTTAAGCAAGAAAGATAGAGACAGAAAGAAAGACCCAAACTGGATTACTGATTAACCATGTTCGTGGCAGGGCCAACACAAAGGTACAGTGTCTCAGTGGCCTGGACTTCATAAGATTCAGGATGGGATGCAGGGGGTTGATGGAGAGAGAGAAATAGAAGGATGGGGGTGTCCCCATGGCGGCTCCCAGGAGGGATGTAGCTACGTCCCGTCTGGCTTCCCTACCGAGCTCCAAAATGAACAAGGATCTCTGCAGCTGAGCAGGATAAGGAGAAGCCTTGGGCAGTTGAGAGATGTTTTCTCTCTTCTCCTCTCTTTTACCCCTGTCCTCTCGTCTTTCTAACCCAAAACCTATAAATGGCTATTTGCAGTCTTTCTTTAACTTGCTCTTTCTGCCAAAACCTCCCCTCCTTCTGTCTCCTGACCCATATGGGCTCCCACTGCAATATAAACTTGGCTGTCAGAGGAGCTTTTGTGATGTGGAAAACTTGCCATTTTAGGAGACAGCTTGATAAATGCAGAGTGTGGCAGAACAGTGTGCTCCTCCAGCCAGTCTCTTCCCCGATCCCGCTGGCCACAAAGAGGAAGGGGAGGGAAGGGGGCACGCAGTGACTTTCTCAAGGATAATGAGCTACTGAACGATGGCTGAACTGTTGCCGTCAACCTGCCCTTCTGCTATCGGCTAATTAGATAATTAGTGAGGTCCTAATTACAGGATCAAGGTGCAGGGAAACAATTAACACAAAGTATCGCCACATAAAACCGAAATGTACGTCCTGCCAGAGCATATTTAATTCTTCCTTTTATCTTGGTGCAAGTCACCATCTAAATAACTACATCTCACCACAAAAGACTATTTAACAAGCCCTAGATTTAGTGGATGGATGATGCCATTTGCAAAAGGTTAATGTTGCGAACAGATAACTCAGTTTAGGCTCGAGAAATATCAACCGCAAGGGCAAGTAATCTCTACGTGCAAATTTTGTATGTAAATGTGTTGCTAAGTAGCCTCATCATCTTTGTAAATAATCATTACATGCTGCTGCATCCTCCTATTCTCTCCAGCGTGCAAGCCTCCATTATCACCCTGAGGAAGAACAGCTTAAAAAACAGCAAAGACAGAGAAGGAAAAATGAAGAGCAGATATCCACATG
>JAFFST010049268.1:230747-242312 GCA_022414735.1 Noturus placidus
TACGTATATATGTGTGTGTGTGTGTATATATAATTGTATACATTTCTAATTCATTATATGGCATATGTACATGTATTATATGCATTACATGTATATCACTTTATAAAACATGAGCATATGACTTCAGGATAAAGTCAGGATACATAGGACATTATAACTTCTGTTCATGGGAATGTTATAATGCACTATTAACATGGTTTGCACAGTATATTATAATACACAGCTAATGTTATGGTGCTTTGTGAACATATAAGATGTTATGTAAACTCTATTATACATATGTAGGCTCATATATGTGTTATTTATGTAACTATAACTAAGCATGAGAACATATACAGGCTTATGCCTGCGTTATAAGCTATTATGGATGGTATATAAGCACTAGAAATGTACTTATAAAGAATGAAAAGAGAATTTATAGAAATGTTACCATCATTTTCTGTAGTGTTCCATTAATTCATTCATATTCAGTAAACTCTTTCACCTGGTCAGGAACCTGTCCTGGGAATACTGTGTGGGAAGTGGGAATGCTCCTTGGATGGAAACCTGTCCATCACGGGGCTGCAGAAATCAAAATTTACACTGGGTCATTTTTAATCCAAATAGAACATGAGGGTCAAATAGGTAATGCTGTTTTATTTATTTTATTCCTGAAATATTTCACAAACTTCCTAATCACTATAGACAATTAACGATTGGATCAATATTATACAAAACCGTCCACATTTTATTTTATTTGTTGCACTATAATTCCACAATGAATAAAGTATCTCCTGGACTTATATCCTGGACTTTTGCTATTTGTTAGTGTAGATCTAAACTGTATTACAAACAGCATCTTTAATTTAGCCAATTTCCCAAAATGAACTGTGATTAAACCCTGCTTCTTATTTACAAATATTTCATAACACATGGCTTATTGCTCAAAGGCATGCCGTGCTGTCGTGTGTCTCATTCATCACAGGGCTTTAGAAGGGAAGAAAATGTCCCTTGTAAAGGTCTATCGTTTCAGGCAGTCGTTCTCTCAGAGGGGGACTGATGTTGCTGTTTAACGCACAAATCCCCTTCCCTCTGCCCAAATGTCCCCCCACCTGGGGCTTTAAAGCTCCACACACAATACCCACCTCCTTCCTTCAGCCCTCAATCCCTACCACACGCACACGTGTATACATTCACACACACACACACACACACACACACACACACACACACACACACACTCCGACCCCCCAAATACACGCAACTTGTTTTTCACATGTCAGTTTAATTGTTCACTGTCAGGGGCAGAGCAGCGGATAACAAGCTTAGCAAATGATGTCTGCTGTTGCTACACATTGATTAATATTTTACATGTTATTATCCTCTGTCTATTACAACAGCAAATTAAACTATAAATCACCCCTTCCACCGGTGTCACCCAATCATAAATCGTGGCTCTCTCCTCCCGGTACCTGCCACTGTGCACTGGCGTGCAAGGTCTCTCTGCTTTTCACGAGACAGCAAAGTGGCGAAAATGGGCCTGTGTTCTTTGGACTGAGTTATGGACCAGTCACGGGCACTGTATACATCGAACCAGTGAAAAATGGCGAGTTTGTTCTGCTATTAAGCAAAAGAAAAGCAGACACCCTTATGTACAACATCTGAAGTGTTAAAGGTTGTGTGTATTATTTTAATCTGAATGATTCAATATCCTGGAATAATGCTTTGAATGCCACAGTGTGCAAAAAGTTTTTTTTTTTGTTTGAATTTTTTTTTATATTATATTAAAACATGGCTTGCATATATCAAATGACCCAGAGTAAATTTAAAATACCACAGTCATGTAACTGACTGTCATTCCATCCAGGGAATATTCCAACTAACACTTACTACAAACATTATGATAACACTTACTAGAAATTCTTTATTCATTAATTATAAATGCATTTCTAATATATATATATATATATATATATATATATATATATATATATATATATATATATATATATAAAATTTATGTCATTTCAAATAACATCTTATATTTCTGGGAAGCACTATAACATAGGCTCTGTATTATAACATACTGTGCAAAAGTGAAGTAGATATGCTACAGAATGCATTACTTATAACATACTGTGCAAAAGCGGAGTACCTAGATATGCTACAGAATGCATTTACAATGCATTATGAATACTGTGTTCACAGGACCTTTTAATGTGTTAATTTCAGTATTTATGACTACATATAAGAATCTATAAACGTTATTTTTGCCAGTCAGTATAAAGTATTGTGTGCTATATTATCAGTATAATGCATTACAATGCATAATAAAAGTTTTTTTTATTATTAATATTATAGATACATATATGCTCTCTTATGCATTATAAATGTATTTATAATGTATTATGAATACAAGATTATTATAAAATCTTACCATGACTATTATATAAGCCTTTATACAAGTTTATGTCAATCATTATAAAGTATTTGCTTGATTACAGGCATATGTTCTATAATGCATTATAAATGTACAGTAATTTGGCATTATGTATGCAGCATTCATTTAAAGTTACTTTAAAATTTCTGTAATCAACATTTAAAAAAAATACAAATACCATTTTTACTACAGAATGATTTTTTTTTCATCTGGGATCAGTATGGTGAAAAACATGTTAAAAGTAATCAGATGATTTTAGTCACTGTTATGTTCCCTTTCTCTTTTATTTACGCTCCCTCATCATGGCATAAGGAGGATATCCAAACATGTGAAAGAGTTTTTGTGTGTCTATGTACACAAATGTATTTGAATGCAATAAAATAAAAATTATATTTAAAAAAAAAAAAACAACAAATAGGACATTTACTACTTCTTAATAAATAGAGCAATTAATTTGTGGTTATATGTTGCTATGGTTCAAATTGTAGGAAGCGAAATGTGATGCCAGCAGCAGCAGACCAATCCTGTAGTGAAGTAAATAGAAATTCAGATGGGGTTGTGGGTAAATAGTTTTTTCTCCCACTTTAGGATCCATCTCTCTTGGATATCCACAGAAATATCAGATGACCTTTTCACTGTCATTTCTTTCCTCATTTTCACTCACTGGCCAGCAAATCTGTTGGCCCCTGTTCCTCTGACAGCTAAAAATCAATTTATACAGTCGTTGTGCATGCAGAGACAGGGAATGGGACGGCCAGGCAGCCATAATGACATGGCCAATTGCATTGTGTTAGGCAACAAGGGGTCAAGAGGGATCTGCGCACAGCGGATGGGGTGCTTTGTTCACCGTGGCGGCATTAAGGCGGTATTACACGCAAGGTCGAGTGACCGCACCGATAGGGGGCTGAATCAGGCCCATCCCATCATCACTCTGGGAGATGAGCATGACATAGAAACTGACATTACAAAGAATAGGAGAGGGGGTGCACGGAGATCTAAATCCAGGGGACCCCCACCACCTCTCCTAAAATGCCCCGCAGTTCACCTTCTGATAGGAGACAGTGACCTCTCCTAAATCCCATTTTCAGAAGGGCAGGAAGAAAAGCATTTTCATCCACAACTGCCCTCCATAAGTTAGCCCCTATTCACGCGTGAGGCGAGGCATTCTCATTTGTATACGGATTCATGGAGCATCATTTATTTATTTATCTACCAAGCGGATGATGCTGAAGAAGGCAATACTCACTGGCTGATCCTCCTTAAGCCCCATGGATCTCTTGCAGATAAAGTCCCTTTGGGCTCCACAATGATTTATCAATTTGCAATGTTTATTAAGATGGCTTTGCTGTTCCTGCACAGCATTTCACTCCACCTGTTGCTAAAACCTGGCGTATTGGTAAGGTCAGTCAATGTAGGACTTATGGCAGAGTGCAGGTGAGGTTGTGACATGTAGTTTGTCCAGTGGAGTCCATAGATCTGGGGTTAAGTCATCTGCCCTGATCTGATCAGATTCTCCACTTCACAATAATTACTGCGCACAAATTACAACTTTATCAACTTTCCATGGAGATGCCATTGAGAATCTATTGCTCAAGGTTCATGTCATGGCCTTGTGTCTGACAGCATATTGGCCTTTTAACCTGGAGCTTAGAGCTTGGCCTGAGGTTGGGATGGGATTTATAGAAAATTATTCGAGATGAAAGGATCACAAATTTTTCATTTTAATCCAAAATAAACGATATTTCTTGTATCATCATTCTGAATTGAGAGGTTGATATCTAGACCCAAAGACCATTAAAAATGTCTAATGACAAAAATTAAGCTCTGTTTTACGTTCTGGTTTAAACAGAATACAGCATTGAGCAGCAGGGTGTAGGATATGGTGGAGATTTGACAGGCTGGAGTCTTAGTAAAATGGGCTAGCAGTGGTGACAGACTGATGAGTTGGTGTTTTGAAACAATAGCCGGTCAAACTGCTGTGTGAGGTGACTGTCAAAGGACCCGTGATTACACACCTGACCCCTTCATCCTTGCCCGCTCTCCACCACCGACACTTCTGTCAGTACGCCTGCCATTCACCTTTCCAATGTGCCAGCCAGGGCAAGTGCAGCCACATTTTAGTGTTGTTTATTGATTTCTGACCTTGCGCTTAATAGTTTTCCCAGGCCCCCCAAATGGCTTTTGTAAGCAATAGGGTTTGTACATCTCTACGATCAATACCTTTTATATTTACAATAAAATTGAAACAGCTTCTAGCAAGGGGGCTGCTGGCCCGGCATTTGTCATCCTTCTGCAAGGGAAAACTATGTCATTATCTGAATTAAAACATTTATTTCTGATTAAGAGAGTGTCCTATCTCATTAATTTTTCCCCTTCCAATACTAGGGGAATGGAATCCTATTGATTTTTGCACTTTTTTCACGTCTCTACTACTGAGAAGATAATTGAGAAGTTAGCCAGAATAAATGAAGTTTCTAGTCTAGCAGGGGCAGCCAATACCTTGGAAATGCAAGGTGTTTTTGTGGGGCAAGGTTTTTAATTTTGCAGCTAGCGAGGACAAGAGGACTGAACAAATTGGATTAAGGTTTGGGACATGGGTCTGGGGAATAGGGCCTGATCCCACCAGGCAACACACAGTAATAAGACAAGTTTCAGCTTTTTCTGTAACCAAAAACCACTACCACCAGCGGAAGTCTAGATTGAAGAGCCAAAACCCTATTAATGCTAAGTCGGCTTATTGTAGAGGCAAAATTGGGGGATAGTAATCAATGGCTGAACTAGACCTTTCAGTATGTCATGGTTACTGATTAAGCTTAACTAAATTAATGAGATTATATTAAAGTACTCTTAGTCTTCAGTTAAGAAGACTGAGTTACAGCTATCGTACTATTTGATGTTTTAAGTAAAAAACAAAAAACAAAAACAATAATAACAAATTTTATTTAGATTGAATTTTTCATACACATGGTAAGTGAAGTAAAAGAAAAATTTAAAGTGTTTTAATTATTATCTTGTACGCATCCATGCATGTTGTACAAATTGTGTGAACTGTATCCTTTTGGGGGTACTGCAAAGCAGAGCATTCCAATAATTACAATAATTACTTATTATTATAATCAAGGTGCTTGTGTAATGATGTTAGCAGTATGCTGCTCAGAAACATATCACAAACATAGCAGACCTTGCAATGCTTGATGTATGACAGATTTTCAGCTCACTCATCCCGTTCTACTTTGCGCTGCTCACAGCCACAAATACTGTACATGTGTGTATACCTGATTTAGTTGTTTTCTCATAAAACACTTAACCACTCAGAACTAACTAATTCTTAATACAACAGACATGGCTTCATTCATCAATAAACTTCTGCTTGCTGTTTTGTTTTGTTTAGATCCATCATGTGTATTTGTGCTAATGTTCATGTAATGTACAAGTAACTAATTATAGACTTCATACTAAGGCTGTAGGACCCAAGTCCAGTTTTGGGACATTTTCTGTATTGACTTGAACTTGTCTCAGTTTTATTGGCATTTGTACTTGGACCGGTCTCTGTGTTTAGCATTGGTCTTTAAAAAAAATGTTTGCGCTGTCTATTCTTTTCGCATGCACAAAATCTGACAAGAAGTCGTTCCTTCTACTAGAGTATAACCTAATCATTGGCACAAATACGTGAATGAAGCCAACTAGTTGAAGTAAAGGCTTGGCCTTGAAAAGGATTTTGACCTTGACTCAGTCGTGCTTTCATTTGGATTCGATCTTGGCTTGGCTTTGTCCTCCCTTAAGACTCAATCTTGGTTTGTCCTTGGACATGTCTTGGACTTCACAATGGTGGTCTTGACTAAAGCCCTACTTCCCATATAGCTGGCAACTTTAGATCTGAGAGAAAATGTTGTCTGAGTTTAAATGGACAGTGCCCATCATGGCTTCTCCCAGGCTGTCAGCTAACAGATGAGCATATGGAGCAGTACATGCACCCCCCAACCCCCAACCACCCTCTTTCACGCCTGTTTCCCCCTTTCCCTCTACACTGACTGGCTCACTGGCCAGCTGACCAGACACCACTCTGGCTCCGGCTGAGTAGTTGATCGGCCAAGTAGCAGGGAACCTGCCAGCCACAGTACCTGCCTCCGAAACAATCCTGACAGCACATTAATTCAACCTGCGGAAATCACTGCAAATAGGCAGGAGACATTGTGTCCATTGAGAGCGAGAGAAATGAAGAGAGAGAAAGGGGGAGGCAGGGAGAGAGATAGAGCGAGTGTGTAAGAGGAGCCTTTTAATGAGCTGCTATAAGTTACTCTGTCTGACTTGACCATTAGAAGACTGTAATGCGCAATTGGTTGAGAAAATGTGTTGCGACTGTGATAGGCACCCATGCCAAAGGTGGTTTAAATCACAAAGGGGCATGTGGAATCTTTCACAGGGGTGAATTACACTCACCAGTTACTTTATTGCCATATTTGGAAGTGCTGTTGAGAGTTAGACTGATTGATTTGGTGCTTTAAAACTGGATTTGCATCTCTGTATCAGGACCATAAAAATATTAAAAGGCCAATCTGATAAAATGTGGTTTAGTGGTCTGGTGTAGCATGGACCTGGAGAGTTGCATTCACAAGCCATACAGTTGGTTATTACAGAGTGACAGCACACATAATGACATTATAGCATAATAAATTACAGAATATATTTACATGATAACAGCACTTGATGGTCATTTTTCAATTTACAGTAATGTTTAGGTAAAAATTATATATATATATATATATATATATATATATATATATATATAAAAGCATGCAATACATCAACTGCTTCTTCTCTGATTTAAAAATGGATACTTTCTAGAAATGTTTGCTTTGCAATGTCTTGCTAAATGAAATATTTATTAAGAAACTCAATTAGTTTGATGAATGCATGACAGCATGTTATTATTAAAATGGGCTCTTTTCAGAGTAGGATCTCATTTACTTGTTTGTAGAAACACAAGGGAAAAGAAAAATAACGAGGTAAGAACAGCTTCATTTGCGCTTGCATTTCCATGCGCAAGGCAGTGTGAGGAGAGACACATGAAAGGCTGTGAACATTCATCACAAACAAACCCCAACATCCATGAAAAATTACAGGATTACCGATGACCTTCCAACCAATCAGCCTCTGTAATTACACTCGTTTATTATGGCCAACAGAGACAGAGCAATACAGAGATGACCCTAAAGAGAAGCAAAATGTTTATAAATAGTCGACCAAGAGAAAAATGCTTTGTAAAGTCATTTGATTTAGCGGCAGCGATTAGAAGCATATATTAAATAAATATGTACAGTATACATGTGTCCTGCGATGGATTGGCACCCTGTCCAGGGTGACCCCGCCTTGTGCTCGATGCTTCCTGGGATAGGCTCCAGGTTCCCCATGACCCTGAAAAGGAGTAAGCGGTAGAGGATGGATGGATGGATGTACAGTAAAGCATATACACATATAGAGGAACCATGCAAAAGTATAACACGCATACAAAAATAATTCAAAAATTGTTTTAAACATAATGAAACGGTCTATCTTGAAACTTTGATTAAAGTCTGTCATGCAGTGTGAGAAAGAAATCAGCTGCTAGGTTGTTCTGAGCATCTTGGAGAACGTGCCACAGTTCTTTTTTTTTTGTCATAACAATTTTTATTGATTCTCATACACTTTTCAGAATACAACAAGATATATCAATACAGAATCAACATTTAAAAAAAAAAAAACAAAAACAAACGTGCCACAGTTCTGTACACTTTAGCTCTCACTTGAATCTGTCTTTGCAGGTCCCAGAAAACCTCCATGATGGTTAATTTATCAGAGTGATGATAAATTACTTCATATGTTTTAAGCAATATGTATTCATATCAATGCAATTATCTAATCAGCCAATCATGTGGCAGGTCAAGAGCTCTGGGTTATATTGATTTTAGACATTAGGATGGGGGAAAAATGCAATCTCACTGACTTTGACCATGGCATGGTTGTTGGTGCCTGATGGACTGGTTTGAGTATTTCAGAAACAGATGATTTAATGGGATTTTCACACACAACATGCTCTAGAGTTTACACGGGTCTTTTTGATGAAAGAGGTCACATTAGAATGTCCATGTACCTTATCTGCCTGAATCAGTGGTTCAGGCTGGCGGTGGTGGTGTAATGGTGTGGAGAATGTTTTCTTGGCACACACTGTGCACCTTAATACCAACAGAGCATCTTTTGAATGTCACAGCCTATCTGAGTATTACTGCTGATGACGTGCATTCCTTTATGGCCACAATTTACCCATCATAATGATCATAAGCCGTCTCAGACTGGTTCCGTGACAGTGAGTTCAGTGTACTTCAATCACCAAATCACCCCTAGTCACCAGATCTGAATCCAATGAAGCACCTTCCGATGTCCATACTTCCGATGTGGCAGATAACAAATCTACAGAAATGATTTGCAATTATGTCACCACACTGTATAGTTTCAAATCTGTAGCTAGTTTGAACGTGCAGAAGTCCTGAAACGATAACAATACCTAAATTCTGTTCCCTTGCTATGATATTGCCCTCCCACCTGGTAACCTCTGCAATAAGATCAGGCATGTTCCAAACACTGTTGCTCTCTGCACGCGTGTATTTGTATTTGCAGCGTAAATGAGTTTCTCTCCATCGCCTCGCTCAGCTTTGGTGAGGGAACACACATCAGTTCCATTCCCGCAGGAAGACTACAGCTCCTGACATCTCGGCGGTCAGTAAATGGCTTTTCTGCAGGCGGGGGAAAAGGCTGCTGTGGCTGTTATATGCGCGTGTGTGTGTGTGTGTGTGTGTGTGTGTGTGTGTGTGTGTGTGTGTGTGTGCGCTTGCAGCTGTTTACTAGAGGGCACCCAACTGCCTTGTTGTATTCTACCTGCCTGCAGTGTGCTGTCATTATTCCATGTTCATCGACACAGAACTTATAGTTGGCAAAAAACCCATCAGGTGGGCTGGACAGCAGATAATTGAGGTGATGATCAGAGCTGCTCAGGGAAAATTGATAGTGATGGAGTCAGCCTGGGAGGATTCTCGAGCATCCTAGCTAGCCGAGCATCTCCTTCGCCTCCAGAGCAGCAGACAGAATGTGGAATAACATGTATAGCACTGTGGGGTGACCCACTGGAGTCACCGGGTGATGCCTGGCTCTGATGCAGCTCAGCCGGAATAAATCCCAGCTCAAGCACTAGGCTTATTACAAGTCAAATATCACATTCAGAAAACAGAAAGCAGGCAAGAAACGACTCTGACTCAATATCTGTGTTTGATCCATCTGTTTGACAAGTTGCCAAACTGACCAAATCCCCCTAAGCTGGTAAAGCAACGCGAGTTCGGGAGTGATATTTCATACGCGCAGTGTAAAGCGAGGAAAGGCATAGTGGGGGTTATTACTTTTTTTCTGCCCCTCGAGATGACTTTGCCTGGATTGAATGTGTCAAATGAGATGTCTTGATAGTTCTGATACATAACTCTATTTTCTTTCCTTTCTTATGTTTTACCATTCTTTTGTGCGCAAAAGAAATGCCATACGTTGTTTCTTCTTGTATTTTTCACCAGAGCACTTCTGATTGGTTTTCTGTATGCATGTAGCATGGATCCCTTTTCACAATCAATGGCATGCTTTGACACCCAGACTGTTACAGTATCAATAACTCAATAGTCAAGCATGAAGGATTCCACTTCCATGCTCATGATCGCTAACAGGATTAGGCTGCTAACGTGAGAGAAACACCTGACAGCCCATCAGATTCCTCAGCATCTTGTCATTGTGTAGACAGCAGCAGCTGAGAGGCCAGGGTGCACGACCTGTGGGCCTCGAGCTGGCACTGGCACCGTCAGCAAAGTCCAAAGCTCACTGTGGTTCCAGCTTGCTGCAACTCTTTCAATGGAGAAAAAAAAACTGCCAACGTTTTAAGAACCAGCCTTAATCCTCAGCATCCTTAGTCTGAGCCCTTGACTGAAGACCCCTTGGGCCCTTCTCAGTTCCCCTTGTTCCCTCTCTTATTGACCTGTACTGTCATCCTAGCCTGCTGATGACCTCAGTGCTCAGGACGATCTATGGTGGATCATGAGTTCAAATGATTTTTCCTCCCTCTCCCACCCCTGTTTTCCTAGTGAGCTGATTGCTAATGACAACATTGGAAAGGGCATAATGGGCAATCTGAAACAATCTGCACCTTGGAATTCTACATTTAATATCAGATGTTTCACATGCAAGCACTGTTTACTGATATTTATCTGGGAAAGGGCATAAGATATCACCCTGGCTGAATTCTGGCAAACAGATTAAAAGGATGAAAATCAGGCTTTGAAAAAAAGAGTGTTTTTTTCTGCCTATAATGTACACCATCAATATATTTCATCATAATGACATGGATTTTTTTATTTATAACATATTTTTTAATCTCTCCTATGTTTTTCTCCTCCCAAAGATTATGTTCGGTAAAGAGTTACAACACTCAGTCTGTAGGGAAGTAATGCAGTTATGCAGGGAAAGTGGAAATGCAATGGAAAGACTTTTTATTTTCAATATCCTGAAGAATTTACAGGGTAAAAATGGCATTTTGAAAATACCTACGAATAGAGAGGAGAGAATGCCCACGAATACATAATAGAAATATAATAGTAGACATTTAAGTTTGTAATTCATCTTTAGATTTATCAGTCATCTGTGTGACAATGAGGAACTACTTATAATCAGGATGATAAGGAAGATGGGAGGACTTAGTTAGGCGCTCGGGCCAATACAGGGTTCAGAAATTGGTTCAGCTTCAACCACACAGCTTGTGAGCCAAACTCATTGGGCCATACTTCCCCTGCATTTAAATTAACATTTTGGGTTTAACCCCCAAGTCTAACACTCGGCTGCCTTGTTCTCAGTTTAGCCTGCGGAAAATATTCCATTAATCAAAAGTTACAAACAGACTTTACACTGTCATAACTCTTTGCCATGGTTTTCCTGTTGATTGATTCCTATACACACATACTGTCGGATTACCATAATGTGTTCTTGTGGCAAAAATTCCACTTGGGGGTTTTGGTGCGTGTGTGTGCGTGTGTGTGTGTGTGTGTGTGTGTGTGCGTGTGTGTGTGGATGAAGGTTGGGGGGAA
>JAFFST010049268.1:248542-259595 GCA_022414735.1 Noturus placidus
TATGTCCTAACCTGTGTTTTCTGTTTATCCTGTTTTGCAAGACCATATATATATATATATATATGTAGAGAGAGAGAGAGAGAGAGAGAGAGAGAGAGAGAGAGAGTACTATTAACAAATAGACATTGGGACTTAATTTAATTCCATTTACAAAAACAAAAAAAAAAAAACAACATATACTGTATATATGTGATCTGTGTTATATATAATAGATATATATTTCCACCTTCTATCTCTAATGGAATCCCCTTTTAATCTACTACAAGTCCCATTTGGGTTTCTTGGTTCCTGCATATGACCAGAAAATAGTTCAGAGTTCACGCCCATCAATTAAAGACGCCTCTTTGTACAGGGATCCAAAATCAAAAAATGTTTTCTTATCAGTGGAAAACACATCTATCTGTATGGCAGCAAATATATAAACATTAGGCTTTCGGTGTTATCTATACAATTGAATTGACGTGATCTTGGTCTTCAGAGTTCTCCACCTTCTGTCTTCTTCAAACGGCAAACAGTCACATTTGCAATGTAAATGGCCACACTCTGGGTATTGAATTGTTTCTGTTTCTGTTGCAGCCATGTAAGGGTAATGGGTAGTGAAAACATGAGGTATGCAAAGGTGCTACTTCTGTAACAACAGCATTTATATGCTATTAACAATCTGTGGAAGAATTGGAAGCACACACACACACCCACACACACACACACACACACACATACACACACATATTTACTCTGTTTACTCACTTTTCAACATTGTTTTGATAATGTTTATATCAAACTCTATTTCCATTTATTCCCTCTGGAAACGCCTTAAATGATCAGTGAAGAAACAGTGTAGAAATGCTTCACAATGGGGGATAAAACAGGATCATCACATTACTATGTTTTGAAACTATTCGTATGTTCCCCCTAAACTTTGTTTGCTCTTTTGCTTAGGTGAAATGACCAAGCCAGGATTTTTTTTATAGCCATTCCCTGAAACAAACCCAAAGAATATGTTCTAAGTAATATCTAATTATGGTCTATATCATATCTGTATTAATGTAGCATAAGGAACTAATGAAAATGTCCTTTTATAAATATGAAAGAGCCCAAGTCACAATGTTATAGAGGAAGGGAGAAAACAGGAGCCACAATGCTGAGCGATGAAGACGAAGCCCTGAAGAAAAGAATGTTCCCCCGCAGAAAATTGGTTTAATTAATAGCACATTTTACATAATGATTACAGTGTAATTGCGCCGACTAGCAGAGTGTCATTAAATATATCCTTGCTCCTTTACAACACCCCCTGGCGAAAAATAATGAGTTACATTGGAAATCACTATGCAACAGGTTCATAAATAACATTTACGCCCATACAAGGCAAGTACTTATAAATAATAAATATTTGCCTTTTGTAATTGAACAAAAAATGACTGCCTCTTCTCTTTCCAATGCATGCCGTTTTGTCCTGTTATGACCATAGAAAGGAGAATTTGATCATTTTTTTCCCTCCCCTTGTAAGTGGTGAATAATTTATTTCGTGGCTAATAGTCAACACTGTCGATGCAGGGTGTTTAAAATATACCAGTGTCCAGATAAATGTCATGACGGTGGGGGAAGTGATTATTCCCTGCTTCCAGATATTTTGTTGGATGCAGGCCCTGTATACCCTGCAATAAATCACCTTCTTCCAATTACCTGCCTCCATAAAACAAGCCTGTATTCAAATCAGGCCTAAACCTGAGCCCAGAGACCAAGCGCAATGCAGTTATATCTGTCAGAGGAGGGGATAATGGAGAGCGTGCTGCCTCCAGGGCCGTCTCATCTCAGGATGTAGTGGAGGATAAAGGTAGAGGGTGCAGCTGGCATGGATTTGGGTAGGAGTGTTGGTGTTACTTGGGAATGGGAATAAGATTTTCATGTCCCAGTAGCTGTTTAGAGACTTTTAGTCTAGCTACACATGTTGAAAGTGATGAACAATATTAGGGTGATTCCACGATCGGGGTGCCATTTCTATCCGAATGATAGTACAATTACATATATATGTGTTAAGTAAAGGTAAGGTGTTAAGTAAAGACATTTTAAACACAGGTAAAGTGTTTTTTATAACATCATACCTATGTGCATGTCACATAAAACATACTTCAAACATTTATAAAACTTAGAAAACAGTCTTCCAGCCTACTATAACTCAGCTTTACCATGAACTGTAATAGTTAAAATATTTTTTAGGTATAATAATTTTTCCAGTAATGCCTGAAACTCATGCTTGAAACATCATTTTCCATGACTCATCCATTATAAGTTACATTTTAGTGTTCTCTTAACCTTGTTACCTGAACCCATTCATCTCTTTGAACTATCTGGAATATTCCACAAGTTACATGATCAAGGACGATGCATCATCCGAATTTCCTGAAGATCATCGGAAGAAGAAAATGACATTATCGCATTCATTTTCTCTATTTTATATTTAGTGATTACGTCACCTTGAAAGGACAAACCTGTAAATTTCCTTCAAATTTTAGATTAAAGGTAAACTATTTGTTCATAAAATTCATTTCAAGTAAATCATTAGACTGTCCTTAAAGTCATGGGTGCTACTTAACTACATTTTGTTGTAGTTACATTGCTGTTTCTATGCTAACAGGTGCAGCCCTGTTACTCATTTTAGGAACAAAATACAGCTTTTATCGGCAAATAAACGTGTTTAAAAAACCGCTGTCTGAGACGAGTTAACATTTTTAATAGTTATATGCATATTTTCTTAGATTCAATGTGAACATGGTAAATGAATACATTTAAAATAATTCATTTCTAAGTGTTACAATGGCTGAATCAAAGAATTACACATCAACTAATATATCCGATTTCTTTGGAGTTTAATATTAGTAACATGTGAGATACTATCCTATGCTAATTTACAATAATTCATATAGTTAATAACTGAAACATTTTCCATAATGTTGTGTTACTAATCAGGTATATTATGACATAGTAACATCACTAAGCACTTTCACATCTATGTTGAATAGCACCATGACTTTATGGATATACTATAATATATATGCTTATAAGATGATATGAGTAGTGCATGCATGTGAGGAAAAGAGGAGGTATTTCTTCTCCACTCATCTCTCCCTGTGATGCAGTGTGCTGATGAATGTCTGACAGGAATGTATTATCATCACTTATGCAGATCCTTTCACTGCGATGCTATTGTGATCAGCTGTGCTGTGCAGTACTGGATACAAATGCTCAATGTTCTCTGGCTCCTTGATGCAGGAGGAACATATTACAGTGGATACCTCATATAGTCCTGCACCTCGCTACACACACGCACACACACACATACACAGACACACACATACACACAGACACACACACATACATACACACACAGGTCAGATTGCATTTATGCAGAGTTCATCAATAATGCTAGGTACCACTCAGGGTAGAGGCCTGCTCAGGGATCGAAAGTTGTCACAGGCTCGGGCACACCATCTCACACTCTGGTGTTCATGCTCGGCCACAATCATGTCCTAATCTCACTATATATCAGAGGCTGACGTGCTATTCCCTTACACCTCCGTTCCCATCCTCACGTGCAGTAATCACCACAGACGCACTCGACCTTTGCCAAAAATGTATAAATAATTTTCATTCAAACATATTAGCAGTCAAAATACAGGAATCCATCACAATGTTGTGTGTGAGCACTTCCTGAGAAGCAATCAAAGCCGCATGGATGTGTGTTCTTTGTCTTTCTTGGCTGGGAGAAAAGGCGCACATCACCTGCGTAGTACTCTTTTGCATAATGGCCTTCTTTCTCTCCTCCAGCACAAACGGACAGCGCTATGAAACCTTCGCCGGCAATCCATTACATTTACCAAGCCCAAGCTCCTTGTTCTTTAATCTAATGCTTCGCGGGGAAAGGGATCAGTACGGGGCTTTAAAGACCTTTTTATGAAGGCAAGCATGCAGGGCTCCATCTATCTTTGCCAAGCGGCTCCGACACATTTATGTTCCATGGACAGGTTATGTGCCGCCATCTTAAAGAGCAAAAACTTGCCATTTTTACCTCATTGGCAAAGAGGTGACTGGGAGAGAGGGGCCATCTGCCAAGGCCACACAGTAAATGCAAGGCTGACCAACCACATGACCAAGTCTAATTACCCATAACTTAACTCGGCATTGTGAAATATTATAATTGTTAAGTACTTTCATCATGGCCTCTTTAATATTATATCTGATATTAACATAATATAATATAATCATATTATAATGTAGTACAATATAAAAATTTATAATTATATCATATTAATCGTATTCACAATAGAATATGACATAAATAAGTGCGATAAAATATGATTTATATTTAATTTAATAATATATGATTTATATATTTAATTTTTATATTATATAGTTATAAATAACATGTTTTATACATATACATGTACATACATACATATATAAATATAAATATATAAATATATATAGTTCTGTTATGTCTTTTACATATATATATATATATGTATGTATGTGTACAACATTAACGCTATTTATATACAGTATATGCAATGTATATATATATATTTTATTATTATTTATTTATTTTTTTATTTATTTCAAATGTATTTATTTATACACACTGTCAGAATTTTATTGTCTTTGAATTAACATAATGTAGTATTTCGTTGTTATATGTTTCTCCATTTTGCATAATTTTAATAGAAATAGGTAAAGAAATCTTCCAGCCATGCAGCAATTTTAAGAAGAAAATGTGAATGCTATTTGTATGGCTTGAATTCTCTCTCTCTCTCTCTCTCTCTCTCTCCCTCTCTCTCTCTCTCTCTCTCTGCTTGGAAGCTACCCAAGCTTGACAGGACATGGACTGCAGTTTTATGTCAGCTCGTTTATCTGCAGTTGATATTTTCTATGACCGCACTGTCTCTTTCAAGAACCTTCAGAAATACACTGGCAGTAAAAACAGCCACCTCTTGTCCAGAGTATACCCCAAATATGCTAATGTTTTTCTAACTGCCGGGGCCATAAGTTGACAGATATACATGTTTTGGCCTCAGCTTCACGTCCTTAAATTCATTTAATCCGGGCTACTTTTCCATCCTGTAATGTGCAAGTCACCATCATGTCGACTGGGTGCGCTGTAAAACATGAGTGATGATGAACTGTCGAGGATGAGTGACAAAAATGATTCCAAGGATGCCCGTGGTGAGAGCAATAAAGGATACTGAGGCAAAGCAAGCTCACACTTCATAACATCCCTTATTACAATCTGGAGCATTTTACTTTCCATATTTTGACGACTTTTGTAATAAAAACCAATACTTTCATGTTGGGTTTGGTAATTTAAAGAATAATAATGGCCCTTGTTCTCGTCTCAACTTTATTTTGCTATTAATGCTTTCATGCTTCTGTATTTAATGTGGCTACTATATAATCCTGTGTCCAGATCATTCACAATATAATAAATACACACGGAATTAATACACTTAGAACAAATTCACAGTACAATTCTGAATGTTAGAATGAAAACCCATTTTTTTAAAACACACACACACACACACACACACACACAAACACACACACATGCGCACACATGAAAAAACATCCTACTTAAATATAATTATATCAAGTAACTGATACAGAACTGATCAGTTTATCATTGCAGTGTAAAACATCAATTTATATTGTACACATTATACATAACACTTACATATAAACTAATACAAACGAAGAGTTATTGTGTGGTCAATTTCTAGAGCATTTTTCATTTTATTCCATATTTTGATTACTTGTATAATAAAAACCAATGCTTTCATGTTGGGTTTGGTAATTTAAAGAATAATCATGTCCCTTGCTCTCATCTCAACTTTATTTTGCTACTACTGCTTTCATGCTTGAGTATTTAATTTGTATAATCCTGTTATTAATGTGTCCAGCTTATGCAAATTACATGAATATTTATAAATGCACAAATAGTGTTAAAACTGAAACGCACCTGGGAAAATGGCCACAAAGTAACGACAAAAATAGAGAATTATAAATAAATAAATAAATAAATATTATACCTATCTTGTGAAATTAAAATATCTTGATTATGGACAAGATTAGTCAAGATTTCCTGTCATAAGTGTAATTTAAACCAAATATAAGACTACTTACTTACTTACTTACTTACTTACTTACTTACTTACAAATTAAGATTTTGATATAGTCTTGTTATGTTGGCGGATAATTTTGCTAATTGTATACATTATTATTATTTTCTTTTTTTTTTTTTTTTTTAGAAAGAAGCAAAATTACCTTCTAATGGAATAAAAAAAAATAAAGATTGAAATTAGTAACAAAATGTCTAGAAATAAGTTTAATAATCTCATATGATATGGGATACGGTAACAGTAGAATTTACTCTACAAATTTGACTATGTTCAATATATTTTCAAGTTGCGAAGATGTCAATTTTGCAGCGTTCTTCTTGTTGCGGTTAAATGTTTACATCCTATGTTTATGGAAAACAAATTTACAGTGAACCAGCTGTGCATACAAAAATCATATTGCATATTAAACACACAGTATAGAATATTAAGCACATTATTTATCACTGTCCTCCAGTGCATATTTTGGTCAAGGCTAAATGTTTGAGCAGATGCACATAGAGATGCAGTGGGGAAAATGGCTGACTCTAGGCCAACTGTGTGCACTCTGCGAAAGTGTTTATTAAATTGCAAATCAGGACGAGAGCAAATTGAAAAACCCATGCACTTGTCATATCAGTTCAGTCCCTATGCAACTCCCCCTTACACACACAGACACAGACACACACAGACACACACACACACACACACACACACACACACACACACACACACACACTCACACTCACTGCCCCTTCCAAGTCCACTAGGGCACTTAGGAATTATAGCTCACTGAAGTGCAATGGCAAAACCTGCGAGATTCATAGACAGTGCGAATGATGAAGTCCGGTCTAGGAGAAGTGCTTCCAGTGCAATAACAGCCTCGGAGGGTCACAATAAAGTTTAGTTTAATGACAAGAACAAATAACTCCAGCATTTGGCTGGGGTGCTGAACCCTGCATGGAGGGAGATCACATCTGATATATCAGCAGGCAACTAGCCGTGACTACTGGCCGATTGTCCTGGCCTGCGTTCACCGAGGGCCCCGGTGATACATGTGGCCACCGTGGCAGGTGTCCATTTTATAGAGTTATTCGGTGGACAAGGCTGGGTGCTCGGTCAGGTGGCCAGACCCTGGATTATTGTTCCTGCACAGCTGATGCATCCCAAACCCCCCTTCCTGAGCCCTCCCTGGCCCGAAACTCTGACTCTCATACAAGCATTGTTAGTATCGCTGTCTCTAAGAGTCTGCACTACAGAAATAACAAACCTGTCAGGCCTGGACACAATCCCATTGGCTGGGGCAAATTTGAGTTCTATAAAGCACATACTCATAAGTCATTATAACTGGGATTACAATTCTTTGTAAATTAGTAATCTAAGCATTTTTTATAAACTCTAATAATGCCCTATACTGTGCTGTACGCGCTGAGTAAAATTTACCGATGTAGTTTTTAGACACCTCTTATGTTTCACACATAGACTATGTTTACATGGACAGCAGTAATGTAATTATTGACCTTACTCTGAGTAAGATAATAATGTGATTAAGGTGTTTATATGAGTCTCTTTTAGAATACGACTGTCAAGTTCCCGTTTTACATGTTATAGAACATAATTAGATTAACAGCCGGCGTCATTACCGCGCCACACCGTCCGACGTCCCTCCAGAATTTCACGTATCGACATACAGTTTGTCTTCGTTATGGTACCGTAAACCGTTTTGGATGTTTTTATTAAATATTTTTACGAATGCTTTAAGTGTAGTTAATTATTTGTCATGCTGTACGTGCTAATACACGACTGCTTGAAGCCGTGGGCTGCGTCCCAAACTGTGTACATACCGACTATATAGTAGCCGAGATGAATGTATTTTTTTACATTTACATTACATTTATTCATTTAGCAGACGCTTTTATACAAAGCGACTTACAAATGAGACACACTCACACACAATCTACTCTGAGAATAGTGGACATGATAGAAAAGAAACCAGTCCAAAAGCCATAGAGATCAGGGCAAAAGAAAAAAATATGGCCAAGATGACAGGGAGAGTCATTTATGGTAGTTTTGTTTTTGATTGAGGCAGAGAGGTTTTCCATTGTTATGTAGTTGATTATTAGGTTTTTCCAATGTGTGATATTAATGATATTCTATGCTATTTCTTGGTGACGATTACATTTACATTTACATTTACATTTATTCATTTAGCAGACGCTTTTATCCAAAGCGACTTACAAATGATTACGGATAAGCGGTTGAGGATGGATGGATGGATGGACTTACAAATGAGAGCACACTCACACACCGATGGTAGTTGAGCTGCCATGCAAGGTGCTAGCTTGCCATCGGGGGCAACTTAGGGTTCAGTGTCTTGCCCAAGGACACTTCGGCATGGGATCACCCGGGCCGGGATTCGAACCACCAACCCCACGATTAGAGGATTAGTGGACAACCCGCTCTACCGACTGAGCCCTACTATTTTTCCCAACTACAGGCGTATAGTAGGACAGTATGCGGTTTGGGACACAGCCAAACTCTCTTGTTCGCCATAAAATGACCTTAATTAGATTAAGGTAAGTAAAAATTGCTGTTTACAAGGTGGTTTCTTAATCAAAGTATAGTCTTAATCGGGTTAGGAGTGGATTATTGTTGTCAATGTAAACGCAGCTATAGTAAACTTTTCACATATACTACTAATAATTTTCTCATGGATTAATTTTCACGTGATTTTGTTACACGTGCTTCATTTATTTTCACGTGATGTTTCATGTTTGATTTATATTCATCTGACTTTTCACATGATTCATTTATTTTTACGTGATATTTTTCACACGTGATTATTTTCACATGATTTTTCATACGATTCGTTCATTTTCACGTGATTGTTTTACACGAGTCATTTATTTTCACGTGATTTCTTTACGAGTCATTTATATTCTGCGAGATTTCAAGAGTCATTTATTGTCACGTGATTGCTCCCGTGACCATTTATTTTCATTTCAATTCATGCAACTTCATTTATTTTCACGTGATTTTATACACGAGTCATTTTTATTCATGCGACTGTTCTCGAGTTATTTGTTTTTACACAGGATTAATTTTCACACGTGATTTTGTTACACATTTCATTTCTTTTCATGTCATTTATTTTCACTGGACTTTTTGCACTGTTTATTTTCATGCAGTTATTTACACGTGATTTGTTTATTTTCACATTTTATTTTAGGAATGTAGGACATATGGTTTTATTTGAAAGTGATTTTATCCCATGAGTCATGTGTGATCATGTCTGTTTGCTTACACAAATTTTATAATCAAGTGTTGTGTTGTATTTTATACAGGTTATAATCATGTTGAAAACATTATAATACCATGTACTATATTGCACAACTAATAATGCCCTGCGAATTGTAACACAATGTAACAAATATAAAAATAGTTTCTCCCCAGTTTAGTAGTGCTACACCCACCAGCTACCAACAAGAGAGGCTGAAGACAAACATGTGCTTCCTCAGAAATGACACTGTGCTACAATGTAAAGTAGTGAGTGTACAGCTTGTGTAACAGTGTAAATTTGCTGTTCCCTCAAAATAACTCAACACACAGACATTAATGTCTAAAACGCTGGCAACAAAAGTAAGTACACCCCTAAGTGAAAATGTTCAAATTGGGCAATGTCCAAAGTGTCAATATTTTGTGTGGCCATCATTATTTTCCAGCAGTGCCTTAACCCTCTTGGGCATGGAGTTCACCAGCGCTTCACATGTTGCCACTTGAGTCCTCTTCCACTCTTCCACTTCCTTGATGAAATCGCGGAGCTGGTGGATGTTAGAGATTTTGTGCTCCTCCACCTTCCGTTTGAGGATGCCCCACAGATGCTCAATAGGGTTTAGCCCATCACCTGTAGTGGTTGTCTTGGAGGTGTGTTTGGGGTCATTATAATGCTGGAATACTGCCCTGAGGCCCAGTATCCAAAGGGAGTGGATCATGCTCTGCTTCAGTAGGTCACAGTACATGTTGGCATTCATGGTTCCCTCAATGAACTGTAGCTCCCCAGTACCATCAGCACTCATGCAGCCCCAGACCATGACACTTCCACCACCATGCTTGACTGTAGGCAAGACACACTTGTCTTTGTACTCTTCACCTGGTTGTTGACACCATCTGACCCAAATAAGTTTATCTTGGTCTCATCAGACCACAGGACATGGTTCCAGTAATCCATGTCCTTAGTCTGCTTGTCTTCAGCAAACTGTTTGCAGGCTTTCTTGTACATCATCTTTAGAAAAGGCTTCCTTCTGGGATGACAGACATGCAGACCAATTTGACGCAGTGTGCAGAGTATGGTCTGAGCACTGATGGGCTGACCCATACAGATGATTTGGTAACACTTTACACTAACAGTACATGAATAGTTATGCACTAATCCCTGATAAATAAACTGTACATTAGTACATGTTTGTTAGTTAATGTATTAATTAACACGTAGGCGTAAACTAAATCAGACATGCTGTATAAGAAAGAATATGAATTAAACCTGCATCATTTCAAATTGTTTCATATAATTTGCCATATAAAAATCATTGGATGGCTCTGGATTACTTGACGCACTAATAATAAGCACCAATCACTTCATCTCAACCCACTCGCCATCCATTTCTCTTTAAATCCCACTGTAATACTATTACAAGAACCAGCCGCACAAGAACCAGCATCCATTCTTCATAAAGATCAGCCATCTTGCAAGTCCAACTTCTCCTCTGCCATCAATGTGGATGGGGAAAAGTTGTTTATAGCAAACACAGAGTTCTAATAATGAACATCTGCTCATATATACTTGGGCACTATCATCTCCCAAGATCTTAAGTGGGAGCTGAACATCAGTGCCCTCATCAAGAAAGCACAAC
>JAFFST010049268.1:260273-272773 GCA_022414735.1 Noturus placidus
ATTTAGTAAATGTGTGACGTGCACCAACAACACCAAAACAAATTCCTTGTATGTGCTAAAAACTGTACTTGGCAATTAAACCCTTTTCTGATTCTGATCTGATGCTGATTCTGATATTGTTAGATTTTAGCACACACAGTGTCTGTTGAGGCAGATGCTAATTACTCAACAGCAAATCTGTTTAGTGACCATCTTACCCTCACGTATTTGTTGCCACATTTTCAGTTTACACGCGCTTCAAAGATCCATTTAGTCACTCCATTGTCTAGGTTAGCCTGCATGCAAATCCTTTTCAGGATTCATTGCTTGAGAAGAAAAGGATATACAAAAGGAAGACAAGTGTTGACAAATGATCCTCCCTCAAAGTATGGTATGATAAACTGATGCCATGAGCACAATGTGTGAGGAAAAGTGGGTTGGTATCCCATTAAAAATCAAACAAAGATCTGCGATTATTTAGAGCTGTCGTGACATTGTTAGCATTTTAAAAGACATTAGCATGCATGACGCTAATCATGAATTTATATTTCACTTAAATCTTTTTGTCCGGTCAGTAACAAAAAGGAGCCCTTTATATGATTTTATGTTATTTGCAAACTGATCTTGCATAATATGGGAGCTGGGAAGGCAGTTGATAACCTTGGCATGTAAGTACAGATAAAATGTTATGCTAATACTTGATAAGTTGGGGTAATACAGTGCCTCGGGGGACTGTTCCTCAGAGCCTGATTAGCGATCAGTGTTATAATTAAGAGTCACTTTGACATGGGCGGCGTTCCAAAAAACCCCACTCGACTGCAATCTCCTCTCCTGTCCTAACTCACCCTCCCTCGGTTCCCCCCGGCTCTCCTCTCAAAAGACCCTTGAGGCCACTTCACAAGGCTGTTTATGGCACTACCCCATTATTTCCCAACAAAAGCCAGCAGGGCCACCCAAGCCCGAGCCAGCTGTGATGAGAGGTCCGCTGTCGAGATCTGTACCGTCTCTCCACTGACGATAAAAAGCAACTTGAGTTTAAACAAAAAAAGTTACACCATATTTGCTCAAACTAACTATGATGAAAGGCAATGAAGACAAGGGCTTCTCATGTAGGTATCAATATAAATATTACTGGAAGGTCAATTAATATGTAAATTAACTCCTCCATTTAATTAGCTATTTAACTATTTTCTGAGGCATGGACATATTAAATCATGCTTAAAGACCTCTCTAACTAGCCTCTTGACAATAGTGCTAGGGAGTCGCAGGATCATAAAGCACCGGCTTGACCTATAAAGAGCCCCGAGTCTGCTAATTCCATCCCAGGCTAATTTTATTACTTGCATAAAATAACCATAGTGCTGCTTTGTGGCTGTAAAGAGGATATGGGTGATAAAACTAGCTGGGGGAAGCATCTGAAAATCTCCTCTTTACTAGTGTCCTCATTTATTATTCTATTATTCTTTGCCAGGTACCGAGCCTGTGTGAAAGACAAATGACCTTATTATATTAAATAATTTGTGAGGATATTAACAGTTAATCACACATAAACATCATTTAAAAGGTATTGATTTTGCCACACTCTCAACAGCTTGTAAAATTTATGCCCAATAACAAGATAATAGATAATCAGCATGATTGGGACAGTCATGTAGGGGACAAAGAGAAGGTGAGCAGTAATACCTGATGTGACCTCTGTCGGTGACCTCAGGCTCTCATGCTAGTGTGCTTCTGTATTTGATCATTTAACTATGTGTACAGTTCTTGCCGTGTGTGCATTCCAGTGATTTTAATGAATGAATAGGTAATGAATGCATGCACATAAACTGTGAATAGGCATTCGTCCTTGTTTCTATACCTGTCAATGTTACACTCATTTTAGCATTAGTAAATAGTTTTATGGCACGTAATGGTAAATCATTGTTTATAGAATATACACTATATGACCAAAAGTGTGTGGACACCTGACCATCACGCCCATATGTGGTTCTTCCACAAACTGTTTCCACAAAGGATAAACTGGATCATTGACTGCCTCTCAGACCTCCTCACCAAACATCATCTGAGATCACTAGATCTCACTAATGTTCTTGTGGCTGAATGATCACAAATCCCCACAGCCACCCATCAAAATCTACTGGAAAGCCATCCCAGAGGAGTTGCGGTTATTTTAAGAGTAAAAGGAAACTAAATCTGGAATGGGATGTTCAAAAAAATGCATATGGGTGTGATGGTCAGGAGTCCACAAACATTTGGCCATATATTTACAGGGCTATAAGAGTTTTTTTGTTTTGTTTTGTTGCTATATATATATATATATATAGGTTAACAATAAGGTGAGTATGGATGAGTGGTGGTTGTAGGGCGTAACAGACAGAAAAGTGACATGGAACAATAGACAAGACAAGACAGTGGACGCGATACGGACATGGTATTTAAAAGGACAGTGGGTTGAGGGAGTGCCTGGGGGGTGTGAGAGGGGTGTGCAAATTGAGTAAATGAATATGTATATAACCACCTTTGGTTTCTGTGTCTGTTACATGTATGTATGTGCAATATATTTGCATGTGTTTGTGAACATTATACTTGAGATGCGTTGTATGGCTTTGATTAGATAGTTTCTTTGTAGGAACGGTATTGTTAGCTGTTGCAAGGTGATTCCCTGGTTTATGTAGGTGATGAGTAGTGTCCAAATAGAGTTAAATTTGGTAGTTTTATCTTTTGTTTAATTTTTTCTTCCATATTTTTTATTGAGAAAGAAAACTATTTGATCCCCTTATGATTTTGTACGTTTGCCCACTGACAAAGAAATGATCAGTCTATAATTTTAATGGTAGGTTTATTGGAACAGTGAGAGACAGAATAACAACAAAAAAATCCAGAAAAACGCATGTCAAAACTGTTATAAATTGATTTGCATTTTAATGAGGGAGATAAGTATTTGACCCCTCTTCAAAACATGACTTTGTACTTGGTAATGACTTAGTAATTACTTTTCATTTTCAATGCCCTGGCTGAGGGAGGGAGATTCTCACCCAAGATTTGACGGTGCGTAGCCCCGTCCATTGTCCCTTTGATGCGGTGAAGTTGTTCTGTCCCCTTAGCAGAAAAACACCCCCAAAGCATAATGTTTCCACCTCCATGTTTGACGGTGGGGATGGTGTTCTTGGGGTCATAAGCAGCATTCCTCCTCCTCCAAACACGGCAAGTTGAATTGATGCCAAGGAGCTCCATTTTGGTCTCATCTGACCACAACACTTTCATCCAGTTTTCCTCTGGTGGTCCTCTGGTGCAACAGTACGGAACGTCTTGCTATTAAGGATGTGGAAGTGATAATATATTTTTATACAGAGCTTAATGGAACTGAGGCATCAGGAATCCCAAATATATCAATAAATGGGCAAGGTTTTAAATCTACTCTGAGAATAGTGGACATGATAGAAAAGAAACCAGTCCAAAAGCCATAGAGAACAGGGCAAAAGAAAAAAATATGGCCAAGATGACAGGGAGAGTCATTTATGGTAGTTTTATTTTTGATTGAGGCAGAGAGGTTTTCCATTTTTATGTAGTTGATTATTAGGTTTTTCCAATGTGTGATATTAATGATATTCTATGCTATTTCTTGGTGACGATTACATTTACATTTACATTTATTCATTTAGCAGACGCTTTTATCCAAAGCGACTTACAAATGAGAGCACACTCACACACCGATGGTAGTTGAGCTGCCATGCAAGGTGCTAGCTTGCCATCGGGGGCAACTTAGGGTTCAGTGTCTTGCCCAAGGACACTTCGGCATGGGATCACCCGGGCCGGGATTCGAACCACCAACCCTATGATTAGTGGATTAGTAGAAAACCCGCTCTACCGACTGAGCCACAGCCGCCCTTAGTGCTGTAAGAAGGACTGTAATGTTTTCCTTTGTGATATTAATATCCTATTATTAATATAGATGTTATTCCTAGTAAGCATAGTGAAGAGGAGAGTGAGATGGTGCTAGTTTAAAAACGAGATATTTCATCAGTGATTTGTTTCCAGAAGTGCCTGATTGGTGTGCAGTCCCATATGGCATGTATGTAATCATCTGGTGTATTTTGTGTGCACTGCATACAGATGCCAGATTCCCAGTAGCCCTTTCTATACATCTTACAATCTGTGAACTGAATTCTATGGATTATTTTATATTGTATCAGGTGCAGACTAGAGTTATTACCTATGAGGGACATGTTCTGTAAGATTTGTGGCCAGAAAATCTTTCCATTTTTAACATGGTATGGTAATTGAAGAGTTGGATTTGGATATTATTTTATATATTTTGGATAAGACTTTAGCTGGTTGTGAGATATTCAGAAGTTCTGATAATAATAGGGGGCTATAGGGATATAAGTATTGACACTGGATTATGTATTAGGAGGCTACAAATCAAACTAGCCACCTGATTAAATAATGCCTGTATAATTTTTGGATTTTTTTGGCATAAAATGATTCAACTAAAATAATTCTCGTTGGTCAGAAGTTATTGGTTAATTTTCTATAATAGCAGCTCTGACGATAGTTCCGATAGAAAACAATAAAACGATAGTTTTAATTCAAATCACAGGTTTATATCAATGCACTTATTTTAATATATTATCATTTGAATAGTAACTTACACAGGGACTTGTAACCAAAGGCAAATAATAACAGGATTAAATAAATTAAAAAACTGTAATAAAACTGTTTTTTTTTTTTTTTTTTAACTTAGAAAGCATATAATTGTTGATATGATGACATTTTCTGTGTGGAGATGGGTTTTTTTAAAACATTTTCTGGAAGAGTCTGCTTTGCTTTTCAACAGTTTTCCAACACAGGAAAGTCTTTGGGGCAGACGGCTTTCCGGTTTCTTGGTAACATTGCTTCTGAGAAACAAGAATAGAGAGGCTGGTGAGGGAATCACTGTTTATATCTGCTATAACATGAGTGATAGCAGGAATTAACGTGTCTTGCAGATATTTGTTCCACAATATTTATTGGATAAAATTAAAGCCATGTTGTTCAATTAAAAACTAGACACAGTAAAAAAAAAAAAAAAACAACAACACTGCACTTTTGAATAAACCCTTCAGCTGGACTGTATTGTGGCCTACCAGATGTAAAAATACATCTAACATAACCTCAAAGAAGGTGGAGAAATCTGAACTTTTTTCCATATTTATATGCTAGGATGATGATGGAAGAAACTGGCCCATATGCACTGACTGAGGATTGGTAGTTTGACTGGCTCTCCAGTTGCACAGAAACTGCTTCTTCCTCAGTTAAAGAACTGAAAGCAGTGAGGCGAATTCATCTAAACCAGCTGCATGGCTATGTAATGGGGATTAAGGTAATTCAGTTATAATTATCAATTTTAAAGCACCAACAGCTGGTGGCTGAATTTAATAAAATAGAGGTGTTGCTGTCTATCCAATGTAATGTTCTGTATCTGGCATAATGCATTCAGTATTACTTTCAAATGTAGAAAAATTATAATGACTATATGTTTATGTCTACAGTAGTTAGGTGTAATTTCACTATGTATGTGATGTAATTTATGTGCTGCCACACCTATTGTGTGTGTGTGTGTGTGTGTGTGTGTGTGTGTGTGTGTGTGTGTGTGAATAGGCTCACACTTTAAAGCTGACACAGGCCTGGTTGATTGATTATGACAGCACTATCTTTTATTAAAATTCTATCTTAGAGGGAAAAAAAGCTAGGACTTTGGCTGGATTAATATAGCAGATTTATTATTTTAGCACCTCGAGATCTGGGTAATCATGGAAGGCGCTGTGTATTTGACAGTTAGGAAGAAGACACTGCTTTTCCTTTATCTGTGCTGTCAGAATTTTTATTAAATAGCTAACAAAATTTGGCTTATACTTAAATATCGGGCAAATGTCAATACTGTAATTTCAACCTGTGCATATACAAATACATTTGGCCGGTTTGAGAGGATCGTTATGATAATGCTTTTATCAACAATGCAAGTGATATTTGCAAGTGAAAATATCTTGAATATAGGCAAATTTACCTAGTATTTCTTATTATAAGATTACAATAAACCAAATATGAGATCATTAAACCTATTTCTAGATGTTATTACTTATATCAAGTGTGTAGTCTCTTATTTTATTGGCAGATCATTTTAAAAATAAATGCTAAAAATAAATGCTTAACATGAGCAACACTGGCTGACAATAGAACAAGACTATTTCAAGCTTGAAACGAGTACAAATGGCTTAAAATAGGTTTCATAATCTTATTTTTATATTATCATTGTGATCTTATAATAAGAAACACTAGATTAGACTTGCGATAAGAGCTAAGACATGCTAAGATTGAAGTGTTCTTCAGAGAAAAAAAAACAGGTAGAGCTGTGTGTCATACATTACTTACGAGAAACCAACCAATACATTTAATCGGATTTAAGTCAGAGGCGACGGAGGCAAGGAAAAACTCCCTGAGACGCTATGAGGAAGAAACACTGAGAGGAACCAGACTCAAAGGGGAACCTATCCTCATCTGGCTGACACCGGATAGTGCAATTATATATAATTAACTTCTAAAAATATGCTAATACTACATGCTCAAATTGTGCACTTGTGTAACCAGTTAAACTCATTACAGTTTTTACATGAAGTCTGTTTTATTGAACTTCACTGTTCACTGATGGAGACTTGAGTGCACAACTGTTTGTGTCAATTGCAGTCCTGAAGCTATCATCGCAATTATAGTCTTAGCCATCATAGCATAACTGTTCATATGAATTGAGGTCCAAAGCCATCTTTATGGTTTTTAAGTGGTTCCATCCTCAGTAATCTCAATTATCTTTAGGCTGCACCATGTGAGGCCATCCTCAACAGAAGGGCTCAGGATCACTGTTATCTCAGTTGTATCATGTGTAGCACGACAGAGAGAGAAGGAGAGAAAAGGTAAGAGAGGGAGAGATTATTAGGTATGCTTATTGTCCCGTAATGGTTAAAGATAATGTACTTTGCGTGAGTGCAAGTAGAGACTCTGGCAAGCAAGAATAGATATGGAGGGGCGAGGAGGGGTGGGAGGCGGGGGGTGGGGGGGTTGTGGGGTGATGGCATCCAAACATCCCAGTTCAGCACAACACTGTGAGCCCTCTAAATCTGCTACTTTAAATAAGAAAAAAAAAACATTCCCATAAGATTGACTAAACAAACATGTTTTCAGCCTAGACAAACACTGAGACTGTGTCTGAGTTCTGAACACTAATTGGAAGACTGTTCCATAACTGTGGGGCTTTGTAAGAGAATGCTCTTCCCCCTAGTCTTCACAAGGTACCAACAAGTAGCCTGCACCTTTTGATCGAAGTAGGTGTTGAGGATCATAGAAGACCAAATGTTCGCTCAGATGCTGTGGCACGAGACCGTTTAGTACTTTATAAGTCAGTAGTAGTATTTTATAATCAATGCAAAATTTAACTGGGCGCCAATGCAGCGTTGATAAAATCGGGGTGATGTGGTCATAACTTCTGGTTCTAGTAAGGACTCTTTTAGCTGCATTCTGGACTAACTGAAGTTTGTTTATGCTTCTACTGGTACATCCAGACAGTAAGGCATTACAATAATCCAACCTGGAGGTAACAAAAGCATGAACTAAATTGACAGTATGAACCAACACTGAGTACAGTGTTACTTAAATGGGATAAAAATCTCATTTAAATCCACCATCTTCTCTCAGCATAACTACAATACACAGAGGTAATGTTTATTTTAACCATGAAAACCTGTGGAGTAAATTAACGATGATCCAGTGGAAACAGCAATTCAATTAAATTGTCCCATCAGCACTTGTAAGCTATGCCTCCATGCACACTGAATGGAAACTAAATTAAGGTGGAATTCATAAGGTTTATTACGAGCTGATTAGAAAATATGTTTCTAATGAATAGATTCCACTCAGGAGAATATTAGATTCATTTATTGCATCCTTCATAATTTCTTTTTTAAAAAAAATGTTTATGAAGCAACTATATTACTTCTGCCCAATTAATTCTGAGAAAAATTTTATGTCATTTTTATCCTATCTGGTTCAATAAATTTATCATTCTCATGAGCTTTGTATGGTAAAGTATAAGGTGGGTGAAAGAGTAGTTACAGTTATGGTCATAAGTTTACATACACCTTACAGAATCTGCAAAATGTTAATAATAAAAAAAAAAGAAGAAGAAGAAGAAGAGGGTTATTTATTTATTTTTTTAACTTTTTAGTGCTTTATTATATATGCTATTTCACATTACACATAGCCCATGGAAGACACAATAATATCTGATTTTACATAAATGAACCAGTTCACAAGTTTACATACCCTTGATTCTTAATACTGTGTGTTGTTACCAAGGTGATCAATGATGTCCTGTGCAATTAAACTGCCCACTTTTCTTCAGAAAAGTGCTACAGGTCCTGCACATGATTTGGTTTTCCAGCATCTTCTGCATATTTGACCCCTTTAAATCATTGACTATATGATATTGTGATCCGTCCTTTCATACTGAGGACAATCGAGGGACTCATACACAACTACAACACAAAAAGTGCAAACATTCAATGATGCTCAAGAAGGTAACATAATACATTAAGAGCCAAGGGGTGTAAAACATTTTTAACAGGAGGATCAGTGTAAATTGGTATAAATGTGTTATGTGAAATAGGGCAGTACTATGTAACAAACAAAATTCAGGTTTTTTTTTTTAATTATTAACATTTTGCAGATTCTGCAAGCATATATTATTAATATATTATTATATGTATTATTATGACCTAGGGTTAGCGTTAGGGTTAGGGATTATATATTACTGATACAGATATACGTTCTGAGCATCAGCATTTTTGACAAGTCTAAGGCGGTATAATTGACATCAATAATTCACCAGGGTATAACTACATTTCAGAAATACTTTAAATGGACTGGTCCCAGTTAATGTGCTGTAAATTTAACTGGTTGTATGAAGTTTAGAGTGTAACTTCAAAATCAAATCAAATCAAATAAAATCAACATTGCAAAGTGAAGGTCCTGCAAGCTTCTAGAAACATCTGTGTGGCTGTATATGTTCTGTTTACTATTTGAGTTGAGTGTTTATTACTTTTAAATGCTGTTTAGTTTCTCTTTATCTCATCCTCAATTCTTAGCTTTTGTTTATTAGTTTAAATGGTTTAATGAATGGATTTATAGTTGGATTTGTAATAAACATAATTTGTCATGTAGGCTGTGTTTATCATGACGTAACTAAGCTAGCTTGAGGCATCTGTCACATTAGCTTTAACTAACATTATGTTACTTGTTCAAATTATGATTATACTGTCGGTTTTATGTAATCATGTTACAGATTATTTCTTATTATTAGCTTATTACAGTTGGTTTTCATATAGTAGCTTTAAATGTATTGATATCAATTGCTCAAGACAGGTCGGTTGCCAGGTTGGTTTTAAATCATTTCTGTCCAAAAGTATATTTACATTAGCTTACATCTCATTGGGTTGCCCAAGTTTCCAGGGGTTAGACTCAGTAAAATGAGAAGCAGTGCCTGTAGACTGTAAAACAAATTACTGTAGATTTTATAGTAATTTAATGGCAACCTTGGCAAAACCTTTAACTTTCAGTGCAGTTGCGTCCTGCATCAGCCAAATGAGCAAGTGTACTAGGCTATGTGTTATTTTACAACCTGACCATATTACAGCGCTTTACTGTGAATATGTTTTACAGTTGTTTACTGTAAATTTTACTGTACTTTTCTGGCAACCAAAATTTACGGTAAATTACTGTTAAAATGAACAGTTTTTAAAGTTAAATATTTAGAGCTTCATCTCCACACAGACTTACATTGGCTTGTGAACATTTCTCATTCCTGCTAATATGGACGCTGATGTATCAGAGTAGTTATCATGAGCAGCAAATGTGGAATATAATTTTCTTATATCTATGTCCAGAGTATTGCCTTGAACTAGAGACTGGACTTTGATTGGCTGCAGCCATGTCTGTTGCCTATTCGTCCGTAATCATGATTGGCTGGTTGTATAGTAGTTTGTATTTACTTTAAATTTTCAAATATTAGACCAAAAATAATCAATAAAACGAAAATAATACCAGATGAGAATTCGATATGTCACCGTATGTCCAGTTCATGACCTCTCTCATCCACGCAGATGGGTGATGTTTAGCAATTGTAAGAAATTTAATCTGAAACTTGTTTTCCACACACAGTTGACCAATCGGATTTCACTTTGGCTGTTTTCTGATGTCAAGGAGAGATATGCTGATAAAAGTGTCACTGGTAATTTGACGGCAGCTCGGGAGACTGGGGAGACACAGGATCTTTCTCTGTGCATCGGCTCACACTATCGCCAGGAATCAATTCCCTCTGTTTACAGACCATTTCACAGCCCTTTACCTGCAACATCACTTGTGTCAGGCCCATAAATACCTCTGGATATATAATGGTTGAATTAGCATAATGGCTGGAGCCACAGCCTTTTGCGAGCACAAAAGGAAATGTCAACACGTCCCCCTCTCTGCGAAAGCAATTAGGGACCCATTATGTGGCATCACTGGAAACATCATCAAGGTTAAAGGCAAGCTGAACACCCCTCTGGCCGTTTCTTTTTATTCCAGATTGAAACAGATGAGCCATAGAGACTGAAATGTTAGTAAACAGGAGGCAGAATTTTAAGATCATTCCTAATCAGCTTGAGCACCCAGGACCGGAGAATGTCCTCATGCCGTGTGTGCAGGTTCATAGTTGTGTTTATTTTCCGTATTATTCCTTGATTTGAACATAATTAAAATTTACACGATTTGCATGAATAACAACTATCCCAATGGATTAATATTTATTATATTTTGTTATCATATTCACATTTATTAATTAATATATCTTCATGTCTGATTACATAAGGAGTTATACATGAAATCACTCATCCATCCATTCATCCATCTTCTACTGCTTACTCCTTTATCAGGGTCACGGGGAAACTGGAGCCTATCCCAGGAGGCATCGGAAACAAGGCGGGGTACACCCTGGACAGGGTGCCAGTCCATCGCAGGGCACAATCACATATACACTCATTCATACACTACAGATACTTTAGACACACCAATTAGCTTACCATGCATGTCTTTGGACTGGGGAATGAAACCGGAATACCCGGAGGAAACTCCCGACGCACGGGGAGAACATGCAAACTCTGCACACACATGGCCCTGGCAGGACTCGTACTCCGGACCCTGGAGGTGTGAGGCGAACGTGCTAACCACTAAGCCATCGTGCGCCCAATAAATCACTCATAAATTGAATTTAAATACACATTTATGGAATTTGGCAGTCTGGATGCACTTATCCATTTATCTCATAATACATCTGATTTATACAATTGTGGATTAAGGGCCTTGCTCAAGGGCCCAGCAGTGGAAGCTTGGCAGTGCTGGGATTTGAACTCACGACCTTCCAAGCAGAAGCCCAATGTCTTAACTACTGAGAATAATAATACACACTAATGCATAAATGCGTGAATGCGTAAAAGGAGCATAGGGTTGCTGCATTCGCCTTAGCTCAGAAGTGGAAAGTCAATTTCAACCTCTGTGCATCCGGACTACAAAGTAGTAAAAAACCACAGACACATCCACGTGTGAGTTTTTTTAGCAAGAATAACTGTGACGAGTGATGTATATACAGTGTTTACCTCCTTAAAACAGCACAACAACTGTATAGTCAAGATAGTAGAAATATAGTACTAATAAATACAGTATAACTCATTGAAGGGTAAGAGGTGCTACTTTGATTACTGTTCATGCTGTAAGCAGCCATGTTGATTTGATGGCACTTGCTGAACTCTGGGTTGATTAGACCCTTCCAGTTTCCTAAGTAGGAATTAGATATTTTTCTTTGGGTTTTTGTTTTCTTAGTTGGAAATTTAAGGAGCTTTGACCTTTAAGACAAAGAAAAGAGAGAGGATGATGAAGGATGAGTGCTTATAACAGTTATAATGTAAGTGATAACAGGAAGATGTTCTGTGGACTTTTCACAACAGTAAATGTAACTATTAATAGATCATATATGCAACATTACGTATAGTAATGTGGTAATAATAATTGTTGTGGTATAAGGTATAATTCTACCCTGTCGCTGATTATTTTTCTTTCACAGTACATCCCACCATGGTTTATTCCTTACTTACTGTACAATCTATTTAGTATTGCATGTAACTGCAGCTATACAGTACACTGAAGGGTGTACTGGAAGTATACTCATTTAGCATATTTACAGCTTATTGATTTTTTTTTCTTAGCAGGTATGCAACACAAGGAGACTAAAATCCCCAACCACAGCTTTCATGATCACCCACTTCAAATGACTAATACAAGGTAAGAATTAATTTTTTTTTTAAACGTGTCGTTTCTTTTCTTTTATTCTTTTCCTTTTTGACGAATACTTTATACACCCAACCGGGGAAGAGTTAAGAATCAAAAGGCCTTGTAAGTAT
>JAFFST010049268.1:277773-291180 GCA_022414735.1 Noturus placidus
AATTTTGCAGATTCTGCAAGGGGTATGTAACTTTATGTTAATTCCTTGTTTATTAGCTGGACATTTACTCTGGCCTGCCTTGTTATAAAATCTGCGGAATGCTGTAAAGCTTCGCTTTATCCATGAATGCTGTAGCTATATGTGTGTAAACCACCACTGAGTGATAGTAAGAGTATTTCAGAGACAGATGTGCCTCACAGTGTCCCCTCACATTGAAATAAGTGTCAGCGTGTTTGGAAGGTTCTCCTGATGCTCTACACACACACACACACACACACACACACACACACATACACAGCTTCCCTGAGCCTCCATCTCAGCATCGCAGCACACACAGCTGACTCGACAGGCCCAACAGTAGGCAATATCCCCTGCCATCAAGCCCACACTCCCAGCTCTTCACCATGCACTCAGTTAGCAAAACGTGACAGGGGGCATGGCCATGCCTGAGAGGAGAACGGAATGAGGAAGCCAGCGTTCGCTCAGCATCACCCGTGAGATGTGAGAAATCGCTAGCGAGATTTCCTGTCACTAAGAAAGGAAATAGAAATGGGCACACACATCTGTTATCCAAATGTTAACTTCGGGGCACGCCATGTTGTCACAGTGATAAGACTGCACAAGTGGGGGATTAGGTCCAGCAGGGAAATGGCTCACATGCAGGAAAGGTCTTGGTGCAGAAAGAAATGGAACAACTCAGAAACTTAATGTGATACCTGGAAGTTCTAATTTGCTGTAGGAAAGAAAAGAGTAGTATTTTTAAGTGCATGCTGGTGAAAAACTTTCAAGTTCTTTAGTAAGCCCTACCTGAAGCCTATCCTGAGAACATTGGGCGTGAGGTAGGAATGCACATGCACACACACACATCCAGAAAACATTCACACCTTGGGAATTTTTTTTAGCATAGACAAAACAGTTTTTAAGAGGTAAACAGAAACCCAAAAATGTCACACAGACAGTAACCTGATCTCAGGTTCAAACCGGGGATTAATATTGAGCTGGTCGCCCGTTGCTGCTATAACAACCACCATTCTTCTGGGAAGGCTTTCGACTAGATTTTTGAGCGTGGCTGTGGGGATTTATTCTCATTCAGCCACCAGAGCATTAGTGATGTCAGGCACTGATGTCGGGCGAGGACGCCTGGGGTGCAGTTGCGTTCCAGTTCATCTAAAAGTGTACAGTGGAGCTGAGACTCTGTGAAGGACACTCAAGTTCTCTCCATTCCAACCTTGGTACACCATCGACCTCGCTTTGTGTACAGGGGCATGGTCATGCTTGAACATGTTTAGGCCTCTTAGTTCCAGTGATATGTTAATGCTACTGCATACAAAGACAATCTAGACAATTGTGTGCTTTCAAATTAACGACAACAGTAATGATGGGGAAGGCCAACATATAGGTATGATGGCCAGGTGTCCATACACTTTTGAACATATAGTGTATTCTGCTGACTGTAGACAGTCCTGTGTTGCCGGATAAACAAATTTCCAAAAAGAAACAACCATGCAGCCATTTGTGAGTGGGAGCCAATGCAGCAAAATTGTCCATGCTCTCTGGGTGAGAGGGATGGCATTACTGTCTCCCCTGTCACTGCAAACTTAGCCAGTCATGGGCATCTGTGAGCATGTGGAAGAAGGACTCTAAATTGAACCCTAAATAGAAGCAATGAATCCTTTAAGAGCATTTTTTGTTTTCTAATGATCCAATGATCGTAATCAAGATCAAGATCCAGCAGCTTCTGTTCAGCTGTGAATGTACGAAAGCAAAACTGTTGAGCAGAAAAGTAGGTGAAGTATAAGAAATATGAGAGGAACCATCTTTCAAATGATGTTTTCGTTGGTTCATGGTTAGTCATGTGTCATGTGATTATTTACCCTTAAATGTGCCATGAAGAAAAAAGTACAGTATAGTGCAGTCCACAAATAAATAACAGGGACTGTTTTAGCTCTTTATTCCTGCACACTGGATATGAAATGAAAGAACCACCACAACAATACATGTCTACTGAGTAAACTATATGAGAACCATAAACGTTTCTTTGAAAAGCTCCACAGTTTTAGGAAACCATACCCAGTAGGACAAATGATCATAATCTTAAATGTAATTGTCTTGTTTAGCATTTAGCTGCAAGTTTTTTGCCTGAGCCATAGACATCACCGACATTGAAAAAATATTTTCTGCCCGAAGGTTCAGCTCAATCTACTGAGGTTTGACGCATGTGATTGGATCTAAAGATATGTCTCGGGACTGGCGTCCCGGAGGACGCATGAAATCCATCGAAAAAGTCACAGGAGTGGTTTTACTTTCATGCTCGTGGGAGCGACTGCTCAGACATGAAACTTGTTGGACCAAGAATGTCCATGTTTGTTAACATAAAAACATGCTCATACAGCAGATGAGGTGGTATGCGTCAAGTCATGTGCTGTTTGAAGACAATGTAAAAAAAAAAAAAAAACAATTTATAATAATAATAAAAAATAACAATTCGATCGTTTCCATCTAGTACTTCATGAATAAATACTTTGGTTCTGATTACAGATAGCTTGTTATAAACAGGAACTATGGAACAACCCAGACTAAGGACAATGTCCATTCGACTTCATAATAACCACACCACCATGTACACCGTCTCATAGTATTTACATTCTCCTTAGTGTGAGTGAACATACTCAGCTATAGCACTTTACTGCCAGCATGAGACTTTCACGTGACATACCCATTTTCAAGATTCCCAGCATTCCACAGGACAGCAGTGAGAATAAATCTCACTACAGTATCTACTTGTAGATGCATACACACTTGCAGATCACCTAGTGCTCAGATTAAGACAAGGATGACAAAAAAAGACAAAAAAAAACATCCCTCGTACCTTTAAAACTTTAAAACCTGTGATTTTATGTCTTTAAACGGACAAAATGATGATCTTTTGACTGTCCTTCATCTGTTACTTTAGTTGTTCACTTGCTAACTAAGTAGTTTTGGGGATTTTTTTTATGGAGGACCATGAGGGACACTGTGACTTAGTGGTTAGCACATTTGCCTCGGATTTCTGGGGTTTGTTGATGGTTCAAATCCCATCTCTGCCCAGAGCTTGATCCCTGTGGTTCGGCGGTTTCCTCCCCCAGTCCAAAGACATCCTCCTCTGCGACTCTGGTATGGATGAGCGGTATGGAAGACGGATGGATGGATGGTCCATCCAGAGTGTACTCCCATCTCAAACACAGTGTTCTCACGATTGGCTTGAAATAAACCTCAACGTTTACTGAAGATGAACGAATGAATGATATTTGGATATTTTAAAAAAAATTAATTAAATAACTTGCTAACTAGCCTTTTGTTCCTGAGGTAAGACATAAATATACAAATCCCCCAAACACCTCCACTGTATGAACGCACGATCCCCCCCAAAAGTTTCTTTGTTTTGTTTGTTTGTTTTTTTTACAATTTGACCATTTAGTGTACATTAAACTAATAAAAATGCAATTATGAATTTGTTCAGTTAAAGAATCAGCTAAAAAGTCTCCACCACAAAGAGGAACCAAGTCCACATGCTAAATGGCAGACTTTAGCATATAGTCAGAGTGCTTTGACACTGACAAAGACCATCACTAGTAATCTAGAGCAGTCCAAATTTAATTCCGATGGATACGTCCTGGATCATCCATCATGAGTGGATTTCTCGGTCTCTCCGCTCTGTAAGGGCCTCAGCAGGGCAGCGTTAAGCACAAGATGGCCAGCACTAATTAAGAGACACTGCATAATAAATGCACTGGTCTCAGCTCCACTGGGGCAAACACCTTCAACGGCCTGAATTAGTGCTCTACTGAGGTGAAAAAAAGATGCACTCAGACTAGTGAATTTCAATTAGGACCTACTGTACACAGAACTGTTTTTCAATTCTAAGTATTTCAGATCTTGTTTGGGGCTTTCAAAAAAAGATCAAATCAAATCCAGATGTTAGCATGATAACACTATGAAATAAAGGCTTTGAAAGCATAATGAAGCACATATAAGGATTATTTCATGATTTTACCATTTAGCCCTTGTTACATTTAAAAAAAAAAACTAATTGTTTTAATTTATTGTAATTTTTAACAGTGAATTTAAGAAATTTACTTGCTAACCCATTTCCGTCAACAATCTCATTTTGCAAGATTTATTTGCTGACATGAAGTGCATTTTGCTCGTAAATGCATCACAGGGTGGAAAGTAACATGGTTTGAATTCTCAGCATAGAATAAACAAATACACTAAATGTGGTTAACTAGCATGCATGTTAATGGTACGAGGACAAACCGTCCATCCATTTTCCATACCAATTTTCCGACACAAGGTCACGGGGAGCCTGGAGCTTATCCCTGGGAACTTTGGGCACAAAGTGGGGGACACACTGGACATGGTGCCAGTCCATCACAGGACACAAATTTGAATAATCTGGAAATGCCAATCAGTTTACAATCAGTTGGCTTTGGACTGGGGAGGAAACCACCGAAGCACGGGGAGAACATGCAAGCTCCACGCACACTAAGTGGATGCAAGATTAACATCCCCCCCCCCCACACACACACACACACCCAACCACAGAGGTGCAAGCCAAACATGCTAACCACTAAGCAAGAGCATAAAGAGTGAAGAATGACAACTTAATTTTCTTCTTCCTGTGATCTTTGAGAAATTTGGGCAATGCAATTTCTTGTTGAACTTGTAGAACATTCAAGGTGAATGTGTTCAGGTAACAGGGTTGAGTGAATTTTGCGATACTAAATTGTACATTTTTTCATATCCTATAATGGATGAGTCATGGAAAAGAATGTTTTAAGTAAGGAATAAATTTTTTTTTTTTTTTTTTTTTTTTTAAAAAGGTCAAACACTTTTAAAATGTACTTTATTGTTATACATATTTGTAATGTAATGGCACCCCAAACACTGAATAACCCATGAATAAATGGTTGGGTAATCTTTCTAAGTTTCTTAGCTAACCTTTAATGCAATTCTAATGCTAAGTCATCTTAGTATATCATCAGTGTATTGAGTTTGCACACTTGGGGATACTCTTCTATAGCTTAAATCCAAGCTAGATTGATGTTGTATCTTCTTTTTTTCAAGACCCAGCATTGAGAAAAACTTTATTCAGTCAGATTTGTAAGCTGAAGTGTGTTTCCCGCTTCTTTCACATAAAAAAAGATGTTCATGAATCTGCAGGAATCAATGCGTCTATTGGCAGCTGTGTTAAAACCGAGGCTTGGTATTCTGCTTAGATACAGCATTCACTATCTCATTAATCAAATATTCATACAGACAGCATCTTAAATACAAGAAGGACAGAGTCCCCTCAAAGCCCTGATGCCCCAGAGCACAAACGCCCTTTCATGTAACACTCACAAAATGGCATCTCGGCATCTCACTGCATTCTTCAACCCTAGCAATCTTTTTCCTCTTCCTCTGTGTGCCGTTTCCTAAAAACAGCCCAGAGTCAATTTACTGATCACAGATACAAATGCGGAAAAACGCAGCAGCTCGATGGACTCATTGTACTCCATCGGGTCTGTCTTCACGGCATGCCATGGTCAACACAAACGGTCGATTCTTCTGCTGCAGCCCTCAAAAGGGCAGACTGTTCCCCAAAACAGACCCCATCGTCAAAGGCCATGGCCTTTTAAATACAAGAATTTGGATTTAACAAGGAAACAGCACAAGCATTTCTCAAACAGAACAGAAACAGAAGAATTAACCATGGCAACACTGAGTCCAATACACGTACATTTTCTTTTCCTGTGAAGAGTGTACAATAAGCAGTTGTCTCTTCTGAGGTCCTGTTTTTCCCATTTGGCCCCATTGGAGTGTGGGTGAGGGTTTAAAATGTACAGTTAACATTCATCTTGTATGATTATTGGAAAATAAGGTTAAACATTGAAACGAAGAGGGGTGCAAAAAGTACTGAGAAATGATGCTGTATACGTGAAAGTATACAGTAGATGTATGTGATAGATGTGTCAAAATATTACCAATGAAAGTGGACATAAAAACAAATAAAAGAGAAAGCAAAAAAAAAAAGTAATTTTTTTTTTACTTAGCTAAATCTCTAAGAAGATGATTTTCATTTTAAAGCAACTACCCTATTTTAACCGAAAACATAATTTAAGCTCTGCAAGTTTGCTGGTGCCTAATGCTATGTAGTTTGCTACATTTACATTTACATTTATTCATTTAGTAGACGCTTTTATCCAAAGCGACTTACAAATGGGAGATACAAGCAAAGTGATATCAAGCAGAGAACAATACAAGTAATGCTACTATACAAGATCTATTAATTGAGTACATAGCGTACTGGCGGCTGTGGCTCAGTCGGTAGAGTGGGTTGTCCACTAATCGTAGGGTTGGAGGTTCGAATCCTGGTGGTTCGTGATCCCATGCTGAAATGTCCTTGGGCAAGACACTGAACCCTAAGTTGCCCCTGATGTCAAGCTAGCACCTTGCATGGCAGCTCTGCTACCATTGGTGAGTGAGTGTGCTCTCATTTGTAAAGTTGCTTTGGATAAAAGCATCTGCTAAATGAATAAATGTAAATGTAGAAGAAGCAAAGTGCGCAGAGTAGAGGTGTAAGTGCACTTTTTTTTTATTGAGTTGGTTAGCTGTTTCTTGAAGATGGTGAGGGAATCTGCAGTCCTGATTGAGGTTGAAAGTTCATTCCACCACTGAGGAACAGTTACTGTGAAGGTTTTGGAAAGGGACCTTGTGCCGCGCTGAGTAGGAATTACTAAACGTCGGTCGCTAATCGATCGCAGATTGCGTGAGGGAACGTAAGCCTTCAGGAGACAGTTGAGGTAGGAGGGTGCTGTTCTAGACAAGGTCTTGTAGGTGAGCATCAAGGCCTTGAATTTGATGCCAAAGAACATGAAAGCCAGGAAGCCAGTGGAGGGAGATGAAGAGGGGTGTGACACACCCCATGGGTGTGACATGGGGGTGACATGCTAATGCATTAACCTGAAGTAAAACATCGTGTAAATATCCAATATTTATTAGCATAAGCTAGAATTTGACTTGCTGCCTAGCCATTTATGTTAGCTTTTTGAATCGATGGTTGTTTAACTAGGCATTAGCAAAGAAAACAAGCTAAGTTTGTTAAATATAGCCAGTTAGTGTTGGCAAATTAGCAAAACCTGCTTTTTCAAATTAGATGGAGTTCATGCCTTTCAAATGAGGAAATGGGGATTACGGTGGCTTTGTGTCTAGCATGCTTGCCTCGCACCCCCAGGGTTGGGGGTTCGAATCCTGACTCTGCCCTATGTGCGTGGAGTTTGCATGTTCTCCATGCTTCGGGGGTTTCCTCGGGGCGCTCCGGCTTCCCCTCAAGTCCAAAGACTTGCATTGTAGGCTGATTGGCATCTCCAAATTGTCCAGTGTGTGAATGGGTGTGTGCAGTTGTTCCCTGCGATGTGTTGGCACCCCATCCAAAGTCTCCTCTGCCTTGTGTCACCTGGGATAGGCTCCATGCTTCCTGAGACTCTGTGTAGGATATGCAGTAAATGGATGGATGAAAAAAAGCCAGTCCAAGCTTTAAGGAACTGTAGGAACATGGCTGTGATGAACTGGAATCCCATCCAGAGTGTCTTCCTACATCATACACGATGTTTTCCAGGATAGACTTTAGTGTCCCTGACCTGGATAAAGCAGTTACTTAAAATGAATGACAAAGAAGTGACAAATATACATAACATTGTGAGGCTTTGCAGCTTTATTGTAAATTATTGTGGAGCAAAACATTAATGACCACTGTACAAACTGATTTTGGGAAAACAAGCATGTGTTTCATGTTCTTCAGCCCTCATTGGACTTAGTATTATCTCCAGATAATCTATTTACATGAACAAAAAAAATAGTGTTACAGCTTTGTATAGTACAAAACACGTTGGCTTACACCATTCTTCTGTACCAAAATACAACAAGAACAAAGACAACATTTTTACTTCTTATTCAGAACTCTTTTTTGAAATGGACATGACGACTGCATAACGCGGTTTAATAAGTATAGCTATAAACAAAATAATAATAATCATCATTTTAAAAAATCACTTTTTCAATGTTATTTAGTCTTTCTTAAATGGCACGGGAAGCCTTTGAGAGAATGCTTCATGAGAAGGCTTCCTTCTAAACACCATCATGATTTTAGCAGCACCATTATCCAGTCATAATTGGTGAGACACAATTTAATTCAGAGAACAATCAAATATTAGCCAGAAACACCTTATGTGTGTGTGAGAGAGAGAGAGCAAGAGAGAGAGAGAGCGAGAGAGAGAGTGAGTGAGAGAGAGAGAGTAAAAATGCTACATTTTCAATATCTGTGTGTACAAGATATTTCAGAAGCTCTCACAGGCTGCTGGCTCTTGAAATAGCCTTATAAACTTCATGCTTCTAGGAGACACTAGCACGATACTAAAGGCCATGTAGCGCTTATAAGCTCAGTTTTCTGTCCCGTTTTAGTACAGTGTTGTAACTCTCAGCTGACCTTTAACCTGCAAGGTGTTTTTTTTTCTCTTCTAGATATAAAGTATCATAATAATTGTTTAATAATTATGTAACAAAGTATGAAGTAACATTCTACAGACCCTACCACTTTCAAATTCTAAATTCGATGTGTTACAGTGAGTGCAGGACGAATGGCAACATACAAACATGACACCCTGAAAAAAATATCCTCTGACCAGAAATGTATGAGAGATGTGTTGAGTTTATTTACAGTGTTAAGTTGAGGTGTTGGATATAGAGAGTTGATGGATGGATGTTTTTGCTTTCTGCATCTCCGAACAGACGAACACCAGATTCAGGACTATTTCTCTGTATCCCAATGCAAGCCGTGCATCCAGTAAAATGCCTCATGCTCGGTGTGGTGCAACCATTTAAACCAGAATAATGCAGACAAATCACACACAACAACACTCTGGAATTCCAAGCCCTCATTTACAACAGCACAAAGTCCCCTGCGGTGGCCCCGGGAATGCGTGTGTCTTTGATGAAGGGCCACTCTCTCTTCTCCACAGGAACAGACAGGTCGTAATCTCTCCCATGTCCTTTCATAAAGGTAAACGCCGGGTACTTCTCTTTCGATGACGGCTGCAGCACCTAGCTCGTGTCATCACAGAATCAGATTTGAAAAAAAAAAAAGTCATCAAGATACTCCAGATTTAAACACCCCCCCCCCCCATTTAATGTACATAATGGCAAATTTGAGTCCAGTGTCTCAGAACACAAGACTAAAATGTGCAAAAGTGTGAAGTCCTCAAAACTCCTGTCTTACACAGATAAATGCTGCCACCTGCTGGCTGACTCTATACTGCACTCTATACACTGCAGTAACATCTAGTTCAACCCAACTACTCAGTCTGACTAATATCAGGTTCTGTACATACCGCAGACCTTTTTAAACTGAAGTGTTAAAGAGGTGTGATTAAAACTGTATCTATTTCTACACATAATATATCCTGAAACAAGACAACAGTCCAAATCTGAACTTGACCTAATTTAAAGAAGGCACATTTATATATAAGAAATCTCACAAGGACTAATTTATTTTTTTTACCCCTAAGAGGATCCAAATGAGTTTGGAGGCAGTTATAAAAGCAAACGGTTGGCTTACAAGTTATGTAAGGAATAAAATGTCTGTGCTGGTATAGGAAGATCATCACTGACGGGGTGCTGTGATGCTGAAGTTGATTATTTTCCTATAAAAGCTTGACACAAAATTATTTATTCTCCTTACACTACAACAACTTCCCAACGATAACCGTTTTACCTATTAAATGACACATTGTGCGTTTATAATTAAGCGTTTTATCCGTTTATAGTTAGTTTAATGTTGTCGAACATGTTAGTTCCTGTTCTTACTGATATTATAACGGCTGTAAACAGTTGTTCCCTCACCAGCCCTCGTTTTTCAAATGTTTCAAATTCAAATGTTTTAGTAGGGCGGCTGTGACTCAGGTGGTAGAACGGGTTGTCTGCTAATCATAGAGTTGGCAGTTCGAGTCTCGGCCCACATGACTCCACATACCAAAGTGTCCTTGGGCAAGACACTGAACCCCAAGTTGCTCCCAAAATGGCAAGTTAGCGCCTTGCATGGCAGCTCTGCTACCGTTGGTGTGTGTGTGTGTGTGTGTGTGTGTGTGTGTATGTGTGTGTGAATGGGTAAATGAGACTTTGGATAAAGGAACGATATAAGTGCAGACCATTTATTGATGTATTTTTATTAACAGCGTATTTGAGCTTTGTTTGTTACTTGTGATGATGAAATATAACTTTGTCTTTGATCAGAAGGGGATATAAACCTACAATGCTTCTCAGAAAGTGTCAAATAAGAACAATTTTCCTATAATCATCTAATAATAATAATCAGATTTTAACACACTGATTTGGTTGCGTTTGAACCACAGTATAATAGACCTCACACTTATAATACACCTTTACACTTTGCCAAATCAGTTGCAACCTATACAGTCGTTCTCTTTAGAATGGCAAACTTCACTCACCTTCGCCAGCTCGCTGCTAATTCTTTCATAATCCTGAACACTTTTGGAGTAGAACCCAATAGTGCAGCTTGGGTCCATTTTAATGAAAGGCATCTTCTTTGGTGATGGGCAATGATATGACTGTGGGGGGAAACACCAAAAATTAATTATGTAATGAAATGTATTTAAGAATTACATTATAATACTGTCTAAATGTGATCTTGTGCTATTGGAGGATAATATCCACTATACTACAGGTCTTCCTGTAAGTAGTTGCTACAATGTTTGCTAAATAAAATCCTCACATGTCCATGTGAACCAGACAGAACAAATAAAAGCCTCAACTTGCTCAAGTGAAATGTGTTTTCAAAAAGTTTTTTTTCTTCTTCTTTTTCTTCTTCTACTAAGTTTCTAGTTTGAACAGCTTTGACAGACAGGCCAAAGGAATGGATCGGTATTTCAGGCTGTCATGCTGCATTTTTACCGCATATAAAAATGTAAAAACACTATCATGCCCACAAAAAAACCCCCGAGTCGAACATACTAGCAGGGCATGTAAGAGCAGATATATCTAACAGAACACATTTGAAATTCTGCTTGCCTTTTGTTCCTCTTGCACGAGACATGTCCTAGATGTCAGACAGAGGTGTAAATCGACTCTCGTGTGTTCGGTAATTGAGTGCAAAGGGCTTCTTTAAAATTCATACCCTTAAGTACTAACAGAAACTATTAAATTCACATCACTAGGCAGCGGTCAGCTTTTTTGCAATTCCACATTACCTGCAGAGGAAAATTGCTTGTGCTGACATCCACAAAAGACTGACAGTAATGAGGGTCCATGTAAATCATGCTGTCATCTGCAAGGACAAAACAAAAGACAAGTTATTCAAAAAAAAACAGCACGGTTATAATAATGCATATCCTTCCTCAATTTCTATGCAGAGCAGCTCAAAGTCATGCACAGATTGTCTTAGAGTATCATGCAAAATGAACCCTGGTGTGGATTAATTTTTTTCCCTGCTTAGTCCTTCACAAACTGGAATGGATTAAACTCTTTTTTTTTTTTTTAGTATTATTATTATTATTATTATTATTATTCAAATCTAGTTGCCCGAGCGCATCTGTTACACAGCCAAAAGGATTGGCATTTAATTTTTTTGGTGCAGGAAAATTACTTTCACAAACATCCAATTACATCGCGTCATTCGCATGTGATAGATTCACACGGCAAGTCGGACCTGGCAGGGAGAACGCATCGCTAGTCATCGGCCAGGTTTTAAATTGCTAAAATGTAAATGCGTAAATATTGACTGCTAGCATGTACAACTGAAGGTTCCTACTTCCAGATTAAGGTGATAGAGAATGGGCTACTTTGGGTGGCACAGATGTTCATACATGAAGGATGGAGCACCATCCATCATAAATAAACTCTGCTTCATCTATGAGCTTCATTTCTCTCCAGAATGGATTTAACTTGTTCTAAATTTGCAAATTATGCAAAAACGAGCTCGGATTAACAGACTCACCTTGAAATCCAACGAAGTAGTAGGCCTGTTTGGGTTTCCCTCCAATGATTCCGATACAGTACTCCAAGCTCAGGATGGCCTGGGGAAAGGAATGATTTGAATCACTTGAATTATCTCAAGGATGGGCTTGATTAAAAATCGGATGTTTGCATTTGCATAATAAAAGCAGCAGAAAATGGAGCATTTACACCATCATACCCTCCGCCCTCAGATACAGTGAGCTTCAAATGAACTCTGACAGTGACGTGTAAGGCCTGGAGCATGTTTATTTCATTTACAAATTTCATCACTGGGCCTCAGTTATCAAGCTGGATGCAAAACGTATTTGTAAATCATTCGCAGGAGCATTTACAAAAGAAATCGGTTATTCGCATACACACAGTTAATTCAGGAAAAAGCTCATATCCAATGAGAGCTCCTGAGTTTGTCACAATTCATTCATTCACGTATTAGGAAACTCACTAAGGTGAGCCTCGCGTCAAATCGTATCGTTGGCGATGAATTGGCAAACTTATACCGACAGATTACACTGTCAAGTTTAAATCATGTATTTATTTCAATCGCACACGCAAATTTAATCCGCATTTTGTTGAAACTCATCAGTCTCAGTCTTTTCATATTAATAACTCGGAGAAAAAAATAAGCGATCCGAAACAAATCCATTCATTAAAACAAATAAGATACGCCCTTCAATTAAGAAGAAATAAATGGCACCCTTTAAAAGCAGGAAGACTTGGTGTGAAAGTGCCCTACGATAGCCGATTTAACACACACCAGGTTTGTTGTTTTCAGCTCTTGCTCAGTAAAGAAATCTGTTACTAAATGCAAATCAGCTGTACTGAGAACGGGTGATTTTATCGGCAAATGCGCGTGAATACGAACATTTGTAAATCTGGCACGAATGTTTAGTTTGTTAGGCCTGTGAAAATAATTACACACAACTTTACTAAATGAATCCATACTAAAACTGTGTACTGCTCAGCTACACTGTACTGTACTGCTACACTGTCACATACTGTGCCTATTGTCCTGTTTTAGTAGTACTGTACTGTCCTGTGGTGTTAACACATGTTTGCACGTGCACTTTGTGTAGAACTTATTTAGTTCTGTGTTGTCTCATGTTGTTTTATGTAGCACCGTGGTCCTGCAGGAACGTTGTTTCGTTTCACTCTGTACTATACCAGCTGTATATTTACATTTACATTTATTCATTTAGCAGACGCTTTTATCCAAAGCGACTTACAAGAGCACACTCATACACCAATGGTAGCAGAGCTTCCATGCAAGGTGCTAGCTTGCCATCGGGGGCAACTTAGGGTTCAGTGTCTTGCCCAGGGACACTTCGGCATGGGATCACCCGGGCCGGGATTCGAACCACC
>JAFFST010049270.1:16988-22767 GCA_022414735.1 Noturus placidus
ACTCAACTTGTGGAAGAGACTGAATCAGGTACACACATAATCATCCTCATGTGTGTTTTATTGGTTCCTTGTGGAAATTCGTAGTTTAATACTTTGCAGTAGAACACTTCAGTGTGATCAGAGCGCTACGCTAACGCTACGTCACTCGGTTCCTGCTGATGATAGGATAATAGTCACGATGCACAGACTTATATGATGATTGTATATGATGTATAATGATCTCGTTCTCTTCATCAGGGTTCAGCTCTAATCCAGCAGAAGCTGGCTCTGCCCACCGAGGGCGTCGACTCCCCCGTGCTCTCATTTGTCCTTTTGGAGCAGTTCAACGCTGTCCGATTGGTCCAGAGCATCCACCAATCGCTGGCCTCGCTCAGTAGGGTTATCCGTGGAACCTGCTTGCTGACCGCCGACACCCACAAACTCGCCACCGCCCTGCTCAACCAGGAGGTCTTGTCTCCTGTCTCACTCTGTCTCTCCTCCTGCCTCACTCTCTCTCTGTTCCTGTCTCTTACTCTCTCTCTCTCTCTGTTCCTGTCTCTCGCTCTCTCTCTCCTCCTGGCTCACTCTCTCTCTCTCTCTCTCTCTCTCTCTGCTCCTGTCCCACTCATTCTCTCTGTTCCTGTCTCACTTTCTCTCTCTGCTCCTGTCTCACTCTGTCTCTCCTCCGGGATCACTCACTCTCTCTCTGCTCCTGTCTCACTCTGTCTCTCCTCCTGGCTCACTCTCTCTCTCTCCTCCTGCCTCACTCTCTCTCTCCTCCTGCCTCACTCTCTCTCCTCCTGCCTCACTCTCTCTCTGTTCCTGTCTCACTCTCTCTCTCTGTTCCTGTCTCACTCTCTTTCTCTCCTGGCTCACTCTCTCTCTCCTCTTGTCCCACTCATTCACTCTGTTCCTGTCTCACTTTATCTCTCTGCTCCTGTCTCACTCTGTCTCTCCTCCTGGCTCACTTTCTGTCTGTTCCTGTCTCACTCTCTCTCTCTGTTCCTGTCCCACTCACTCTCTCTGTTCCTGTCTCATTCTGTTTCTGTTCCTGTGTCATTCTGTCTCTCTGCTCCTGCCTCATGCTCTCTCTGTTTTCCTGACTCACGCTCTCTCTCTGCTCCTGTCTCACGCTCTCTCTCTCCTCCTCTTTCTGTCTCTCTGCTCCTGTCTCACTCTCTTCTCTGATTTCTAACTCTCTCTTTTAATATCTGTCTTCTCCTGTCTCCCTCTCTCCTCTGATCTCTCTCTCTCTCCCCCTGTCTTACTCTCTTTTCCTATCCCTATCACCTCCTGTCTCACTCTCTCCTCTGATCTCTCTCTCAGTGTCCTCTGAGTTGGCAGAGTAAGTGGGAGGGGCCTGATGACCCCATGCAGTATCTCAGAGCTGTGGTGAGCAGAGCCCTCGCTGTGCAGGTACAATACACACACACACACACACACATTGTATCAGGGCTGGGGTAAGATACACAAAGCGATATAGAATGGGAAACAGATAGAAGAATGCATGGAGGGAGAGAGAGAGGAATGGAAAAGGGAGACGAGATAGAAAGACGATGAGAGAGAGACAGAAAATGCTCTTATCCTCTTATCCACTGTTCAATTAATACCCCCACTGGTGATTCATTAATACTCCCACTGTGTCTGTGTGTGTGTGTGTGAGAGAGAGAGAGAGAGAGAGACACACACACTGACCTTGGCCAATAGAAAGTGGGCAGCGTGGCAAGCATATTAAACACTTCATACGTTTTTTTAATTCATAAGTGCACACACACACACACACACACACTCACACACAGCTATAACAATGTACATCTCAACACTAACATTCATGTGACTCATTTAATCATCTCTCTGTGTGTGTGTACGTAGATCATTGCACATGGCTCACACACTTAACCCTCATTTGCCTGTTCTGATGCTGACAAGGTTCTACTGTCAAATTCTTACAGCTATGAAGAGCACTGCCAAACTATGTGTGTGTGTGTGTGTGTTTGTGTTTGGTTTAAGAATAAATTAAATTAATGACAGGCCACACGGCAGCTGGATTGCTATTACTCACACACACACACTTGGGGACTAAAGACTATAACATTCGAGTGTGTGTGTGTTTGACAGATCTGGGTAGAGAGGGTGGAGAGGAACACACTGCTGAGTGACACCTTGGACCTTTCGGACCTCTTCCATCCACAAACCTTTCTTAATGCCCTGAGACAGGAGACTGCCAGGTGTGTGTGTGTATATGGGTGTGTGTGTGTGTATGGGTGTGTGTGTGTGTGTGTATATATGGGTGTGTGTGTGTATGTATATGTGTGTGTATGGGTGTGTGTATGTATATGTGTGTGTGTCTACAGTGGTGTGAAAAAGTGTTTGCCCCCTTCCTCATTTCCTGTTCCTTTGCATGTTTGTCACACTTCAGTGTTTCGGAACATCAAACCAATTTAAACAATAGTCAAGGACAACACAAGTAAACACAAAATGCAATTTGTAAATGAAGGTGTTTATTATTAAAGGTGAAAAAAAATCCAAACCATCATGGCCCTGTGTGAAAAAGTGATTGCCCCCTTCCTCATTTCCTGTTCCTTTGCATGTTTGTCACACTTCAGTGTTTCGGAACATCGATGTTCCGAAACACTTAAGTGTGACAAACATGCAAAGGAACAGGAAATGAGGAAGGGGGCAAACACTTTTTCACACCACTGTATGTATATGTGTGCGTATGTATATGTGTGTGTATTTGTGTTTGTGTGTATATATGTGTGTGTGTGTGTATGTATATTTGTGTATGTATATGTATATGTGTGTGTGTATGTATGTATATGTGTATGTGTGTGTATGAGTGTGTGTGGTCACATTGAGGTATAGGATGAGTGTACATCTATAGGATTCTGATTGGTGTGTACATAGCTTTACACATGGTGTGTGTGTGTAGAACTATGAGCTGCTCTATGGACAGTCTGAAGTTTGTGGCAACATGGAAGAGTCTGATAGCTGGAGCTAAACTGCAAGTGAAGGTACACACACACACACACACACACACACACACACACACACACACCGCTGTTTGCAAGCAATCTGTCAATGAGTACACTTTATAATTGATTAAACAAAGCTACTTAATACTTTTATTTGTTGTGGAATGTCCATGAGACAAATTTGTTCTATGGCATAATGTGTGTGTGTGTGTGTGTGTGTAGGTTGGTGGTCTTCAACTTGAAGGCTGTAGTTTTGATGGGAATCGACTGAGTGAGAATCATCACAACTCACCCAGTGTGTGTGCTGTTCCTACCTGCTACATGGCCTGGATTCATCAGGTATACACACACACACACACACACACACACACACACACACATTCAAACATTCAGTCAATGGAAAAATTCTATTTTATTCAATCTTGGAAGGCATCTCCAAACAATTTGAATATTGGTGTGTGTGTTGTAGAATGGCCCAGGTTGTTACTCTCCAGAGGAGTGTGTGCTGTTGCCGGTGTATACGAGCGCAGAACGAGTGTGTGTGGTCACACATATTGATGTTCCATGTGGAGGAAACCAGGAGCAATGGATCCAAAGTGGAGCTGCACTGTTCCTCAAACAGCAGTAACACACACACACACACACACACAGAATCTCAGAGGTCTCCAGACAGTTCCTTGGACTTCATGGCTTGGTTAGTGCTCTGAGATGCATTGTTAACTGTGGGACCTTATATAGACAGGTGTGTGCCTTTCCAAATCATGTCCTATCAACTGAATTGACCACAGGTGGACTCCAATCAAGTTGGAGAAACATCTCAAGGATGATCAGTGGAAAGTGAAGAGCTGTGAATACTTTCCAGATGCTGTGTGTGTGTGTGTGTGTGTGTGTGTGTGTGTGTGTATAAATGTGGTTAAACATGTATAACTTTTAAAACACTTTGTTGTTGTAGTAATTAATCGCTAAATAAAATGATTTTCAATACCATGTGTGTGTGTGTGTGTGTGTGTGTGTGTGTGTGTGTGTGTGTGTGTGTGTGTGTGTGTTTTGGCTTTCTTGTTCTTTTCAGGAAGAGTATGTAGGCGCTTTTTTCTGTAGGACAGAGAGACCACGTCCCACAGGGAATCTGTCTTTTAAAGTCTGACGGAACCGTCCAGTCTCATCACAACATCGTGAACTATGAGTGTGTGTGTGTGTGTGTGTGTGTATGAGTAGGGCGGTTGTGGCTCAGTCAGTAGAGCGGGTTGTCCACTAATCGTAGGGTTGGCGGTTCGATTCCCGACCCACATGGCTCCACATGCAGAAGTGTCTTTGGGCAATCACTAAACCCCAAGTTGCTCCCGATGGCAAGTTAGCGCCTTGCATGGCAGCTCTGCTACTGTTGGTGTGTGAATGGGTGAATGAGACACAGTGTAAAGCGCTTTGGATAAAAGCGCTATATAAACGCCATTTAACTAAGATAGACAGTGAGTTATTGTGATATAAATATTTAATATCAACACACACCCAGCAACAATTGCACAAGCAGGTGTTTCGATTTAAATGTACATTGAACCGCTATTGCAAATGCATCAGAATCTGATCCTACAGGTCCCATTATTTTGTTATCTTATTATTTCAGGAATTAAGAGAAAAGGAGGGGGGGGACAATAGAAGAAAGATTGAAGAGCGGTTGTGGCTCAGTCGGTAGAGCGGGTTGTCCACTAATCCACTAATCGTGGGGTTGGTGGTTCGAATCCCGGCCCGGGTGATCCCATGCCGAAGTGTCCTTGGGCAAGACACTGAACCCTAAGTTGCCCCCGATGGCAAGCTAGCACCTTGCATGCAGCTCTGCTACCATTGGTGTGTGAGTGTGTCTCATTAGTAAGTCGCTTTGGATAAAAGCGTCTGCTAAATGAATACATGTGAATGAAGAGACAAAAAGATAGAGGAGGGGAAGAAGGGGAGTCCTAGACTGTGCACATGCGTCTCAGATGAAGATAAACAGTTTGGTCTTACCTCAGAAGAACAATGGTAGCTTGGTCTTCTGAGATAGAAAGGTTTATCCTTCTTATAGTTATAAACATACTTCTCCGTATCGGTAAACCTCGGGAAACAGGAAGGAACAATTAACTCTGAAACATTATTCTCACTGTATGAGTTTCTCACAACTGATGGAAACACATCAACAAAACAATTTACTGAGCACATCAGGCAATCATGGAATGTTGATGGCTTTGGAGAGTTTCTTCGTGTGTGTGTGGGCGATATTACTTCCTCTCCATACTGCTCTCAGTAGGAGGCCATTACAATGACATTACAATCAGACTATCCTTCCTCCATCATATCAAATCTAACGCGACGTCACTCAGAGCTGTATTTTGGGCAATGAGAACACTGACAAGACTGTTCACTGTTACAGGAAATCAGTTGACCAGTTTAGATGTATACTAAGCCTTCCCTGGTGCGTTCTGCTAAAATACCAAACCGAGGCTCTATCCAGCCGGAATGTCACTGCAGTTACATACATCACAAGCTGCAAACCAAACGCAGCAGTAATTCTCTGGGACAGATCGACATGTTGCTGTTTTACTTTGTCTGTAACAAGTCTTCATCACACTCAGAATGCGGCCCACGTTTGCCTTCATCACAAAATATCTGACCGTCTAACAGACATCTTGTGCAAACGCCATCTTACAAACACTCAAATGCTATAATATACAGACTACACGGTCACTTCCAATATGGATGGGAAAAACAGAATAGAAGATACCAGGATGATGTACAGTGGTGTGAAAAAGTGTTTGCCCCCTTCCTCATTTCCTGTTCCTTTGCATGTTTGTCAC
>JAFFST010049270.1:44848-55005 GCA_022414735.1 Noturus placidus
GAGAGACTATTCAGGATCGAGGGTCAGATGAATGCAGCAATGTACAGAGACATCCTTGATGAAAACCTGCTCCAGAGCGCTCTGGACCTCAGACTGGGGTGAAGGTTCATCTTCCAACAGGACAACGACTCTAAACACACAGCCAAGATAACAAAGGCCACCTACAGGATAACTCTGTGAATGTCCCTGAGCGGCCCAGCCAGAGCCCAGACTTGAACCCGATTGAACATCTCTGGAGAGATCTGAAAATGGCTGTGCACCGACGCTCCCCATCCAACCTGATGGAGCTTGAGAGATCCTGCAAAGAAGAATGGGAGAAACTGCCCAAAAATAGCTGTGCCAAGCTTGTAGCATCATACTCAAAAAGACTTGAGGCTGTAATTGGTGCCAAAGGTTCTTCAACAAAGTATTGAGCAAAGGCTGTGAATACTTATGTACATGTGCTTTTTTGTTTATTTATTTTTAATAAATTTGCAAAGATTTCAAACAAACTTCTTTCATGTTGTCATTATGGCGTATTGTTTGTAGAATTGAGGAAAATAATTTATTTAATCCATTTTGGAATAAGGCTGTAACATAACAACATGTGGGAAAAGTGAAGCGCTGTGAATACTTTCTGGATGCATTGAATCTCCATATACTTTGTTTTAAGTGCAGAAATTCTATAAAAAAAACTCATTTAAAAACATACAATCGTACGTAACTTCTCATACGTCGGCTCTCTGATCAGACTCACGCTGATGCGTTTTATGGCATGAGTGCACGTGCTGTTGATCAACACAATACAGATCAGGGAGGTGAACAAAGGAAACAAGTTCTCTTAAAATCACATTGAATGCAAAGAGGATGTCTGGGTCTCATCAGTATTGGGTTTTGGCCAGTACTCAGAGCTTTGTAATCAATTTGCGATGAACATTCAAACATCTCCAAACAGCTCCAATATCTCCACACAGCTCTAAACGCCTAAATCTCCAAACAGCTCCAATAAGCACAAATATCTCCTATCTCAAAACAGCTCCAATAAGCTCAAATATCTCCAAACAGCTCCAAATGCCAATCTCCAATATCTCCAAACACCAATATCTCCCAATATCTGCTTTAAATATACCTAGAATTTATCAACCTACAGTCTTTCCAGAGAATTTGTTCATCTACAGTAATCGCTTTTATTGTGGTCAGGGGTGGTGGACGATCCAGAGCCTATCCTGGGAACACTGGGCACGAGGCAGAAATACACCCAGAATTGTACAGCAGTACATCATAGAGCACCATGCACATACACACACGCCTCTGGTCAATTTAGCATAATCCATCCCCTTGCTTTCTGTTTTGAAAGGTGGGAGGAAACTTGCGCATATGTCCAGAAAAATGAAAAAGAATGCATCTGTTGCGTAATGTCTCATACTTGTTCACAAACATGTCCAAACCCCTTATCTCTGTCGATATCTCCGAAAACCTTGTACATCGCTGCAGAGAACTAAGGTTCTCATCGCACCTCTTCTGGATGCAATGAAGGTCCTGATGCAACAATTTCTGGTCTAGATATCTAAAATCATAATCTACAGTAAAACAGAAGGACATATGAAGACGACGTTATTTGTCACATATACATTACAGAACAGTGAAATTTCTTCACATATCTAAATGGTGCACATATATAGCGCTTTTATCCAAAGCGCTTTACACTGTGTCTCATTCACCCATTCACACACACACCAATGGTAGCAGAGCTGCCATGCAAGGTGCTAACTTGCCATCGGGGGCAACTTGGGGTCCAGTGTCTTGCCCAAGGACACTTCGGCATGTGGATCCGGGCCGGGATTCGAACCACCAACCCTACGATTAGTGGATTAGTGGACAACCCGCTCTACCGACTGAGCCACAGCCGCCCTAAAGTAGGGAAGTAAAGAGAAGGAAGAAAGAAAGGAAGCAAAGTAAATAAATAACCAAACAAACGAATGAATAAAACGGATAAGAAGAGAGAAGGAAGACAAGAAAGAAATAGATATAATTCCTCAAGTACAGGTAGGAAGGAAGGAAAGAGAAATAAATAAATAAACAAACCAGAAATAAATAAACGAATGAGGGAAGTAGAGAGAAATAAGAAAGGAAGGAAAGAAAGAACAAAGTGAAGTATATAAATAAACTACGATTAGTGGATTAGTGGACAACCCGCTCTACCGACTGAGCGACAGCCGCCCTGTGGCTCAGCTTCTTAGGATGTTGGGGTCAGAGCACAGGGTCATCCATAATACAGAGCCCCTGGAGAAGGTTTGGTACCTTGCCACTGTTGGGCCTTTGCTCAAGGGCCGAACAGTGGCAAGATACCAAACCTTTTCTTGCCTAGAGTAGTACCATCAAGGGGACTTATTTTATACCTTTATTATTTGACTCAACACGTTTCTATTTAATTCAAGGTGCATAATTGAACCTTGAAGACCATTGATGTACGTTGTAAATCATCCTTAAAAAGATCACAAAAAGCTCATTAAAATGTACTCCATGTACCTCCTCAGATTAAAGAAATACATACTGTATTCTTTAAGCAGCTGATGGTCACGTGTCTGAGCGAGAAGGTCAGATAGGTGCGACAGAAATGTAAACAAAAGTGATTTGTGAATAAATAAAGAAAAGTCACGTTATCGCGCGCTGGAGATGACATTGAGCTGAATGACGCGTTATAGAGTGAACAGGTGTGACGGAGCTCAGGGAGAAAAAACTGAGGACTCACCTTCTCGGCGCGTGTTTGTCGCGCGCGGCGATTTGTCGGCTCGCACCTGAGCACCGCGCGCACCCACCAGCGGCAAACACACGAGCACGAGCAGGCGCGCGGCCCGCCAGATCACCGCCGTCGATCTCATGCGCGCGTTAAAAAGGTTCAATTCACGCGACTGTTTCTGTTCCTGTCACTCTGGTTTGGCTTTTTGTTGTTTACATAACGCACGAGGGAGCAGTGTGGAGTGAGTAGATCCAGGTGCGGGTCCGGGTTTGTCTGCGCGCGTTTCTGCTTTGTCCGGGTTCGGATATTTCTGCGTGCGCGCGCGGTGAAGCAGCGTGCATACGCTACTCACTCACGCGACTGGAGAAAACTTTCTAAACTCCAGACAAACTTCCGAAGTTATTGCCTAAATTCCGCTGCGTAGTTCATCAGACTGGCAGTGGGGTGTGAGTGTTTCCGGGTCTTTTCAGGGGAAAGTAGCTACTGCACGCTCCAAAAAGGGCTCTGGGTACTTCGTGTGACGTCATACGTTAAGGATGACGTCGTCGTGATTATTTGCCTTTGCAGGTGTTCCATGAAGAATAGAGTCGAGTTTGATCAGGTTGTAAAATAATCAGCTGTGGGCACCAGGTGTTCAGTACAACAGCACGATTGCCAGTGTAACATTGCTTTTATACAACAGATCTATAAACAACAAATGAAGAACGGTCATGGCCAAATATTTCATTTCTTTTTGCTCCGTCAAAGAAAATAGTTCCTAAGAAGCCACAGCTGGACAGAGCATAGCATGGGGACTGACAGATGTCCTGTAGTACGTGTAGAAATGGTTTCTGTTTAATGAACTATTACTAGAGTTTGATTGCTTGAATATTTGTAGAATGTGTTGTATTGAATATCAGCACTATTGGAATGCAGCTTGTCCAATCAAATGAGTGGACCGGAAAAAGCTGTCGATTATATAGATTATAATATAGATGATTTGTTATAGAAAGAAAACGTCTTTGGTCTCAGCACCACAAACTAACTATTTGCATATTTACAAGAAGAAGAAAAAAAAACAGCTGAAAGGATTGGGTGGTTGAGAATGATGACTATCAGTGATCTGTTCTTTGGGAAAATGCTGATTGTGACCAATCACTCACTTTTAACTAAAGTGATCAGTGATTGGTCCTTGGGAACAATAGTGATTGGTCCTTGGGAACAATAATGATTGGTCCTTGGGAACAATAGTGATCAGTGATTGGTCCTTGGGAACAATAGTGATTGGTCCTTGGGAACAATAATGATTGGTCCTTGGGAACAATAGTGATCAGGGATTGGTCCTTGGGAACAATAGTGATTGGTCCTTGGGAACAATGGTGATTGGTCCTTTTAGTGAACAGTGATTGGTCCTTGGGAACAATAGTGATCAGTGATTGGTCCTTGGGAACAATCGTGATTGGTCCTTGGGAACAATAGTGATCAGAGATTGGTCCTTGGGAACAATAGTGATCAGTGATTGGTCCTTAGGAACAATAGTGATTGGTCCTTGGGAACAACAGTGATCAGTGATTGGTCCTTGGGAACAATAGTGATCAGGGATTGGTCCTTGGGAACAATAGTGATTGGTCCTTTTAGTGAACAGTAATTGGTCCTTGGGAACAATAGTGATCAGGGATTGGTCTTTGGGAACAATAGTGATTGGTCCTTGGGAACAATAGTGATCAGTGACTGGTCCTTGGGAACAATAGTGATCAGTGATTGGTTCTTGGGAACAATAGGAATTGGTCATTGGGAACAATAGTGATCAGTGATTGGTCCTTGGGAACAATAGTGATTGGTCCTTGGAAACAATCGTGATTGGTACTTGGGAACAATCGTGATCAGTGATGGGTCCTTGGGAACAATAGTGATCAGTGATTGGTCCTTGGGAACAATAGTGATCAGGGATTGGTCCTTGGGAACAATAGTGATTGGTCCTTGGGAACAATAGTGATCAGTGATTGGTTCTTGGGAACAATAGGAATTGGTCATTGGGTACAATAGTGATCAGTGATTTGTCTTTGGGAACAATAGTGATTGGTCCTTGGGAACAATAGTGAATGGTCCTCAGGAACAATAGTGATTGGTCCTTGGGAACAATAATGATTGGTCCGTGGGAACATTAGTGATCAGTGATTCAATTCAATTTTATTTGTATAGCGCTTTTACAATAGACATTGTATCAAAGCAGCTTTACAGGAATACAAACACAGTACATACACAGTAAAAGTGAGAAATTATCCCAACTGAGCAAGACACTGAGTGGCGACAATGGCAAGGAAAAACTCCCTAAGATGTAAGTGTTCAGTGAACAGTTTTTGTGACTTGTCGTGTGTGTGTATATAAACAGTGATTTGTCTTTGGGAACAATAGTGAATGGTCCTCAGGAACAGTAGTGATTGGTTCTTGGGAACAATAGTGATTGGTCCTTGGCAACAATAGTGATTGGTCTTTGGGAACAATAGTGATCAGCGAGTGGTCCTTGGGAACAACAGTGATTGGTCCTTGGGAACAATAGTGATTTGTCCTTGGGAACAATAATGATTGGTCATTGGGAACAATAGTGATCAGTGATTGGTCCTCGGGAACAATAGTGATTGGTCCTTGGGAAGAATAGTGATTGGTCATTGAGAACAATAGTGATTGGTCCTCGGGAACAATAGGGATTGGTCCTTGGGAACAATAGTTATAGGTCCTTGGGAACAATAGTTATTAGGGATTGGTACTCGGGAACAATAGTGATCAGGGATTGGTCCTTGGGAACAATAGTGATTGGTCCTTGGAAACAATCGTGATTGGTACTTGGGAACAATAGTGATCAGTGATTTGTCTTTGGGAACAATAGTGATTGGTCCTTGGGAACAATAGTGAATGGTCCTCAGGAACAATAGTGATTGGTTCTTGGGAACAATAGTGATTGGTCCTTGGCAACAATAGTGATTGGTCTTTGGGAACAATAGTGATCAGCAAGTGGTCCTTGGGAACAACAGTGATTGGTCCTTGGGAACAACAGTGATTGGTCCTTGGGAACAATAGTGATTGGTCCTTGGGAACAATAGTGATTGGTCCTTGGGAACAATAGTGATTGGTCCTTGGGAACAATAGGGATTGGTCCTTGGGAACAATATTGATCGGTCCTTGGGAATAATAGTTATTAGGGATTGGTCCTCGGGAACAATAGTGATCAGGGATTGGTCCTTGGGAACAATAGTGATCAGAGATTGGTCCTTGGGAACAATAGTGATCAGTGATTGGTTCTTGGGAGCATTAGTGATTGGTCCTTGGGAACAATAGTGATCAGTGATTGGTCCTTGGGAACAATAGTGATCAGAGATTGGTTCTTGGGAGCATTAGTGATTGGTCCTTGGGAATGATAATGATCAGGGATTGGTCCTTGGGAACAATAGTGATCAGGGATTGGTCCTTTGGAACACTAGTGATCAGTGATTAGTCCTTGGGAACAATAGTGATCAGTCATTGGTCCTTGGGAACGAAAATGATCAGGGATTGGTCCTTGGGAGCAATAGTGATTGGTCCTTGGGAACCATAGTGATTGGTCCTTGGGAACCATAGTCATTGGTCCTTGGGAACCATAGTGATTGGTCCTTTGGAACAATAGTGATCAGTGATTGGTCCTTGTGAACAATAGTGATTGGTCCTTGGGAACAATAGTGATCAGTGATTGGTCCTTGGGAACAATAGTGATTAGTCATTGGTCCTTGGGAATGATAATGATCAGGGATTGGTCCTTGGGAACAATAGTGATCAGTTATTGGTCCTTAAGAACAACAGTGATTGGTACTTGGGAGCAATAGTGATTGGTCCTTGGGAACCATAGTGATTGGTCCTTGGGAACCATAGTCATTGGTCCTTGGGAACCATAGTGATTGGTCCTTGGGAACAATAGTGATTGGTCCTTTGGAACAATAGTGATCAGTGATTGGTCCTTGTGAACAATAGTGATTGGTCCTTGGGAACAATAGTGATCAGTGATTGGTCCTTGGGAACCATAGTGATTGGTCCTTGGGAAACATAGTCATTGGTCCTTGGGAACCATAGTGATTGTTCCTTTGGAACAATAGTGATCAGTGATTGGTCCTTGTGAACAATAATGATTGGTCCTTGGGAACAATAGTGATCAGTGATTGGTTCTTGGGAACAATAGTGATCAGGGATTGGTCCTTGGCAAAAATCGTGATACGTGATTGGTTCTTTGGAGTAATGGTGATCAGTTATTGGTCGTTAGGAACAATAGTGATCAGTGATTGGTCCTTGGGAACAATAGTGATTGGTCCTTGGGAACAATAGTGATCAGTGATTGGTCCTTGGGAACAATAATGATCAGTTATTGGTCCTTGGGAACGATAGTGATCAGAGATTGGTCCTTGGGAACAATAGTGATCAGTGTTTGGTTCTTGGGAATAATAGTGATCAGGGATTGGTTCTTGGGAACAATAGTGATCAGTGATTGGTCCTTAGGAACAATAGTGATCAGTGATTGGTCCTTGGGAACAATGGTGATCAGTCATTGGTCCTTGGGAAAGATAATGATCAGGGATTGGTCCTTGGGAACAAAAGTGATCATTGATTGGTCCTTGGAAACAATAGTGATCAGTGATTTGTCCTTGGGAATAATAGTGATCAGGGATTGGTTCTTGGGAACAATAGTGATCAGGGATTGGTTCTTGGGAACAATGGTGATCAGTGATTGGTCCTTAAGAACATTAGTGATCAGTGATTAGTCCTTGGGAACAATAGTGATCAGTCATTGGTCCTTGGGAACAAAAGTGATCATTGATTGGTCCTTGGAAACAATAGTGATCAGTGATTTGTCCTTGGGAACATTGGTGATCAGTCATTGGTCCTTGGGAACGATAATGATCAGGGATTGGTCCTTGGGAACAATAGTGATCAGTGATTGGTTCTTGGAAACAATAGCGATTGGTCCTTGGGATGGATAGTGATCAGTAATTGGTCCTTGGGAACAATAATGATCAGTTGTTGGTCCTTGGGAACGATAGTGATCAGAGATTGGTCCTTGGGAACAATAGTGATCAGTGATTTGTCCTTGGGAACAATGGTGATCAGTCATTGGTCCTTGGGAACAATAATGATAAGTTGTTGGTCCTTGGGAACGATAGTGATCAGAGATTGGTCCTTGGGAACAATAGTGATCAGGGATTAGTTCTTGGGAACAATAGTGATCAGGGATTGGTCCTTGGCATCAATCGTGATACGTGATTGGTTCTTGGGAGCAATGGTGATCAGTTATTGGTCGTTAGGAACAATAGTGATTAGTGATTGGTCCTTGGGAACAATAGTGATTGGTCCTTGAGAACCATAGTGATTGGTCCTTGGGAACCATAATGATTGGTCATTGGGAATAATAGTGATCAGTGGTTGGTCCTTGGGAGCAATTGTGATCAGTTATTGGTTGTTGGGAACAATAATGATCAGTGATTGGTCCTTGGGAACAATGATGATCAGTGATTGGTCCTTGGGAACAATGGTGATCAGTGATTGGTCCTTGGGAACAATAGTGATCAGTGATTGGTCCTTGGGAACAATAGTGATCATTGATTGGTCGTTGGGAACATTAGAGGTTGGTCCTTGGGGACAATAGTGATCATTGATAGGTCCTTGGGAACAATAGTGTTTGGTCCTTGGGAACAATAGTGATCAGTGATTGGTCCTTGGGAGCAATTGTGATCAGTTATTGGTCGTTGGGAACAATAGTGATCAGTGATTGGTCCTTGGGAACAATGGTGATCAGTGATTTGTTCTTGGGAACAATAGTGATCAGTGATTGGTTGTTGGGAACATTAGAGATTGGTCCTTGGGGACAATAGTGATCATTGATTGGTCGTTGTGAACATTAGATATTGGTCCTTGTGAACAATAGTGATCAGTGATTGGTCTTTGGGAACAATAGTGATCAGGGATTGGTCCTTGGGAACAATAGTGATCAGGGATGGTTCTTGGGAATATTCGTGATCAGTGATTGGTTCTTGGGAACATTTGTGATCAGTGATTGGTCCTTGGGAACAATTGTGATTGGTCCTTGGGAACATTAGTGATTGGCCCTTGTCAACCATACTGATTGTTCCTTGGGAACAATAATGATCAGTGATTGGTCCTTGGGAACAATAGTGATTGGTCCTTGGGAACAATAGTGATTGGTCCTTGGGAATAATAGTGATCAGTGATTGGTCCTTGGGAACAGTAGTGATCAGTTATTGGTCCTTGGGAACAATAGTGATTGGTCCTTGGGAACAATAGTGATTGGTCCTTGGGAACAATAGTGATCAGTGATTGGTCCAGAGTAACAATAGTGATCAGTCATTGGTCCTTGGGAGCAATGGTGATCAGTTATTTGTCGTTGGGAACAGTGGTGATCAGTGATTGGTCCTTGGGAACAGTAGTGATCATTGATTGGTCGTTGTGAACATTAGAGATTGGTCCTTGTGAACAATATTGATCAGTGATTGGTCTTTGGGAACAATAGTGATCAGGGATTGGTCCTTGGGAACAATAGTAATCATTGATTGGTCATTGGGAACAATAGTGATCAGTGATTGGTCCTTGTGAACAATAGTGATTGGTCCTAGTGATTGGTCCTTGGGAAAAATAGTGATCAGTGATTGGTCAGTTGTAACTATAGTGATCAGTGATTTGTTGGGAACAATGGCTTGCACAAGAGTGAGATAGGATTTAATTTTGCTATGTTATTTTTTGAAGTGCTGCTAAAGGGTATAAATCGTTGCCAACTCTAGCAACATTGTGTAGCGTAAATGTCACACATCCACGTGATGCACACAGCACTAACCGTCTCAGAGTTTTATGTGGCTAACCATTCCACTTCTCGGCAGGACTTGGTGGAAGCTACAGGATCATTAAACAAGTGTGAAATCACACCCTACCTACTACATAGTGTACTATTTGGGGAGTCTGTCATTTTTCTAGTCATGTCTGAAGGCACATTGGCACTGCAGAGGGTTAAAGATTAACAATGATGGCACAATTCCAGATGCAAGACAGCTGCTCTGCCAGTTTATTTCGTTCTCTCTCTATTTCCCTCAAGATTTTTTCTTCAGTGCTGTCTCTTTTGTTTTGTGTCTCCTCTCCTCATCTCTGTCTCACTCACTCTCTCTCTTTATATATACAGTTGCAATCAAAACTATTCAACCCCTATTATAAATCAGGTTTATTGTAAAATTTTACAGTATTTAAGCAATGTTTGCAATGAACAAATCAAACAAAAGCAATTGAAATAGTTCAACACAACAGATGCTTAAACTGATTTCAACAAATTAAACTGAAAATGCAACTTACATTTACATTTACATTTATTCATTTAGCAGACGCTTTTATCCAAAGCGACTTACAAATGAGAGATACAAGCAAAGTGATATCAAGC
>JAFFST010049270.1:56453-67187 GCA_022414735.1 Noturus placidus
TTGTTTTGTTTTTATGAGTTGGTTAGGTGTTGACGGAAGAGGTGGGTCTTTAGCTGTTTCTTGAAGATGGTGAGTGAATCTGCAGTCCTGATTGAGGTTGGAAGTTCATTCCACCACTGAGGAACAGTTAGTGTGAAGGTTCTGGAAAGGGACCTTGTGCCGCGCTGAGTAGGAACTACTAAACGTCGGTCGCTAATCGATTGCAGATTGAGGGTGGGAACGTAAGCCTTCAGGAGAGTTGAGGTAGGAGGGTGCTGTTCCAGACATGGTCTTGTAGGTGAGCATCAAGGCCTCAAATTTGATGCGGGCTGCTACAGGAAGCCAGTGAAGGGAGATGAAGAGGGGTGTGACATGGCTTCTCTTGGGCTGGTTGAAGACAAGGCGTGCTGCAGCATTCTGAATCATCTGCAGGGGTCTGATGGAGCTGACTGGGAGGCCCGAAAGTAGAGAGTTGCAGTAGTCCAGTTTTGAGATAACAAGAGCCTGGACTAGTATCTGTGTAGCCTGTTAGGTGAGGAAGGGTCGGATTTTCTTGATGTTGAACAGGATGAATCTACAGGACCAAGCAGTTGTTGAGATGTGGTCTGTAAAGGTCAAGCTGTCATCAAGAGTCACCCCAAGGTTCCTGGCCGTCCTGGTTGGCTTGAGTGATGTTGGGCCGAACTGTACAGTGAGGTTGTGGTTGATTTGAGGGACAGGCTGGGATGACGAGAAGCTCAGATTTTGCCAGGTTGAGCTTAAGGTGGTGTTCCCTCATCCATACAGAGATGTCTGAGAAGCAAGCAGAGATGAGTGCAGAGACGGATGGATCATCAGGCTGGAAGGACAAACAGAGCTGGGTGTCATCAGCATAGCAATGATATGAGAAGCCATGAGACTCAATCACCTGCCCTAGAGATGTCGTGTAGATAGATAAGAGAAATGGACCCAGAACTGACCCCTGTGGAACACCAGTGGTGAGTTGCTGAATTTCAGAAACACCTCCCATCCATGATACCTTGAAAGATCTGTCAGAGAGATAGGGTTCCACCCAGCGCAGAACCGTTCCAGTGATGCCCAGGCTGGAGAGAGTTGACAGAAGGATCTGATGGTTCACAGTGTCGAAAGCAGCAGAGAGGTCGAGTAGGATGCGGACAGATGATCTACAGGTTGCTCTTGCTAGTCGTAAGGCTTCAGTGACTGAAAGCAGAGCAGTCTCCGTAGAGTGATTGCTCTTGAAGCCAGACTGCTTAATGTCCAGGAGATTGTTCTGTGTGAGAAAATTAGAGAGTTGGTTAAAAACAGCTTTTTCAAGAGTTTTGAAAAGAAAAGGGAGAAGGGAAACAGGTCTGTAGTTGTCAGCTACAGCAGGGTCAAGTGATGTTTTTTTAAGCAGTGGGGTAACCCGGGCCAGCTTAAATGAAGTAGGGTATGTGCCAGTAGAGAGGGATGTGTTAAAAATGTGTGTGAGTGCAGGTAATAGTGTGGGAGATATGGACTGAAGAAGGTGAGAATGAATAGGGTCAAGGGGACAGGTTGTGGGATGGCTAGAGAGGAGGAGTTTAGAGACATCAGTCTCTGAGAGGGCAGAGAAGGAAGGAATTTATGATGATTTCTCCAGTTTCAAAATTATTCAACCCCTTCATGGCAAGCGTCTTTAGTACTTAGTAGAGCACCTTTTTGCTGTTATGGCCTACTGGAAACAAGATGCAGAGCTTCTGGCAGCATTCCTGAGGAATCTTATCCCATTCCTCATGAGCTTCCTGACAGACGGCATGACGTTTTCTCCTTCCACATGCTGCGGGTTTCCAGTGCTAGAGGATGCAAAGCAGCCCCAGATCATCACAGGGCCACCACCATGCTTGACTGTGGACAGAGTGTTCTTTCTTTATTCTTCTTCCTCCAGACATACCGCTGATCCATCGTGCCGAAAAGTCCCAGTTTTGTTTCATCGCTCCACAGAACAGAATCCCAAAACTTTTGTGGATTATTTATATGATGTTGAGCTGATTTTTCTTGTGCTTTTGGGTCAGTAGTGGCGTACGTCTTGGAGTTCTGGCATGGACACCTTCTGAGTTTAGTATGCACCTTACCATGCTCAATGAAACCTCAGTGCCTGTTGTCACCAAGTCTTGCCACAGGTCTTTTGGAGTCATGCGAGGGTTTTTCACAACCTGCCTTCTCAGAAATCTGCTTGCAGATTTCAGGACATCTGTCCATAAACTGAATCTCAAGAGAAAGTGGGTCATGCAGCAAGACAACTACCCTAAGCACACAAGACGTTCTACTAAAAACCGGTTAAAGAAATATAAAGTTAATGTTGTGGAATGGCCAAGTTAAAGTCCTGATCTTAATCCAATAGAAATGTTGTAGAAGGACTTGAAGTAAGCAATTCATGTGAGGAAACCCAACAACATCCCAGAGTTGAAGCTGTTCTGTACTGAGAAATGAGATAAAATTCCTCCAAGTCGATCTGCAGGACTGATCAACAGTTACCCCAAACGTTTATCTGCAGTTATTACTGCACACTGGGGTCACACCAGATACTCACTCACTCACTCACACACACACACACACACCCACACACACACACACACATATTAAGCAAGTGACACCTGGCAACAGAGTATAGACTGATCCATTCTTCTGGATTCTGATTGGTCAGGAGCTCTGTCCATGAAGCTTTACAGGTTTACGTTAACGTCTACACTTTAATACGGTATCATTTCTATTGTCACAACTTCTACAAGAACTTGTACGGCAAGTCTTCCTAGTAATCTAAATCTCAATCAAAAAATAAATGTATTTTAATGAATAAATTCTGATGATGTGAAGTATTTAGCAATCATGGATGGAGTCAATGCCAGTACTTTGTAACAGTCGACGGTAAAGCTTCATTGAAGTTGTTCGTTAAGACACGGGAAAGTCTTTACGCTTTGCTGTGTCTCAGTAACATAACATTGTGACTTATTCAAAAAAAAAACGTACGAGGCGCAGATCCTGTGACAATCTCCCCGCATTGCTGAATAACCGACTGCTGTAACTGCATCGTGGAGCTGAGACTTCATCACTGCACACTGTGTGTGTGTGTGTGTTTGTGTGTGTGTGTGTGTGACTGACTTTATTGTGCTTTTGCGAAAAAACGTTACTAGCCTTAAAAACACCTTCTTAATCTCCATCACTGATCTTCACTCACCTCTGTCTTTCTCTCTGTCTCTCTCTAAAATATATGCAAGTAATGATCAAGTGCCAAGTTAATGTGTGGTTAACAAAGCTCAGCCGCAGTCTATACTACAGCCAAGGACACACACACACACACACACACACACACACTACCAAGGACAAATCCGGTGTAGAAGACACCGTTGTAATTCTGGCTCAGGTTTATGGCATCATGTTTCACGCTACATCAACCTGACAAACGATCAAACCATCACCGGTGTGTGTGTGTGTGTGTGTGTTGTGGGGTGAGGTTACTATCCATCCTTATGTTAGGCATGTGTCAATAATCAGTTATACAATATATCATGATATTCAACAAACAAAATCCTAACTGAATATCATCCGGGAAAGGTCTAAGGTCGCTTATCTGAAGGACCATGCCATCTGCCTCTTCTTAATGACCACAATCCCGTAATTCTGTTCTGTGGAGGCGAGTGTAAAGGGGGGTAAAAAAAACCCATACCAGTGGCGTATAAATTGGGCTAACAAGCTGCATGTGAATTTGACAGTTGGCTGTGGTATTCTGGAGACAGCGACCTCTGGTGGACAGGCGATGGACAAACACTGTACTGACTGTTCTTATGATTTGTGTGTCCGTCACGTTTCCTGTCCTTTCAACGTGTATGCTTTCGCCAGAGAGTGCCGAAGTGCTGCTGTGTCGCTGCAGCTCCTGTTTGATTTTCATAGGAATCTGCCTGGACATGCCACGTTGTAAGGGTCCCACATACATTTTTTGTAGCGGATGGTCCAACATGGCTGCCCTAAAGCTTTATGCTTCCCATAAACAGCTCATTTTTCTTTCTTGAATAACCTCACCTGGATACTGTAGCTTGAAGAACATTCATAACAATGAGGAAAGCTAATGACTTGCATTTCCACCAACTCTACCTTCAGGCTGTGTTCGCTACAACGAGAGATGTCACTGGTGTCACGTGGAGTTTGTCTCTGGGACATATGTGGTTACTGATGGAGCGGAGAATGATGATGATGAGCAGGGTAGCCATGTGGAGGGTGTGTGGCCTGTGTGCTGTCAATGACAGTCAGTCAGGGCTGTGAGATAAATATTCTGTTGAGTTGGAGAGAGGACGGACGGACGGACAGACGGACAGACAGACACTGTGCACTTTGTGTTTTTGGATCAGAAGTATGTAGCACACTGAACTGTGTCATCTTCAGTGCCTGGAAATGATAACAACATCTGGTTATTATGATATCTGATTGGATTATGAGCGCTAACTATACATAATCACATTCCTGTGACCGCAAAGTGTTCTCACGGGAAACTGTGTGTGTGGGGGGGGTTGTCAAATTAACTCCATTAAATCAGGTCTCACCTGCTGCTGCCAGCTTAGAGACCTCTCTCTCTCACACACACACACACACACACACACAATTTCTCCATGCTCTGTCTCTCACATTCTAGCATGCTGTTTGTCTGAGAGAGAGATATTGTGTGTGTGTGTGTGTGTGTGTGTGTGTGTGTGTGTACACACACATGTGGGATAATGAGTTGCGGATGATTAACTTTGATTTTGTACTCAGTCACCTGAAGGGGACAAATGCAATTGGCTAAAGTTATCCTAATTAGCATATTTCCCTGACAGGATAGAATAGGTGTGTGTGGGTGTGTATATTTGTGACCTTGGGTACATGTATGTATACACCACACACACACACACACACACACACACACACACATTTGGCTTTTTCTTGATCATAAAGTATTCCTGAAGTACAGGCAGACAGACAAACTGATAAGGTTTAGTAACATTCTTTCTGAAGAACACCATATGTTAAATACTGCACTGGATGTTTTTGGACATTCCTAATAGGTTGTCATGACAATATTTAAAAATTACTTTCTAAAGTAAACAAGTTCTATAAATGTTTTCTATATAGGCGGCTTTAGGTTTTTTTTTTTCTTTTTAGTTTTGTTTTTTAAATAACATAATCAACTCTTTATAAAGAAAATGTGTTATTGTTCATTTATTGCCATGGTTACAGTGGGAATTAAACATGATTGTTAAAAAGTTGACTAGATTTACAGTGAAAAATGATGAAATGCCCTCTAGGGTGCCTCCATGTGCAATGAAGCATGATAAAGTGCACTAATTGGTGCCCTTACAGTGGAGAAAATGTGACGTGCCCTAATGGCTGCCCTTCAAATGGAAAATATATAAAATGCCCCAAGAGCGCTGCTACGTGCAGGAAAACATGATGAAATACCCATGCATGCAAGACAATGTGGTTAAGTGTAACGTTACCTGCTGGAGACAAGCACGGACTGGCAGGGCGGCGTGTGCAGACGCAACGTGAACGGAATAGCAGAAAACAGACTCATGCAGGTGAACAATCCAACTGGGATAAGGCTAGGAATCATAAATGTGAATAACAGGCAGGAAAGTCCAATAACCAGGGAAATCTAGATTAAAGCTAAGGCTTGGTAATGTCACTAACTCACGAGAACTGAGCATTTACTTCGCGAGGGCGTGAAGGTTAACGAGGCCTTTTATAACTTTTCAGTCGCACAGGGGTTGGTGATCAATACTCAGGTGAACTTGAGCGTGGGCATGGCTGGGAAGTGTAGTCCTTGTCCACCATGTTTGTAAGCGGTGCCACCATCTGAGTATTGCACCCGCGAGTTCGCCATGGCATAACATTAAGTGCTCTCTAGGGTGCCGCTATGTGCAAGAAAACATGATGAAGTGCCATCTTTAGTAGCCCTTCCAGTGAAGAAAATGTGATGCAGTGCTCTACAGGGTTCCTCTTTGTTTGAGGAAGCAGGATGAAGTTCCCTCCCAGTGGAGACAATGTGATGAAATTCCCTAATGACTTCCCTTGAAATGAAGAAAAAAAAAAAAACCCATGATAATATGCCCGCTCGGTTGCCACTACATGCAAGAACGTGATGCAGTGCCATCTAGGCTCCCCGTCATACAGGAAAAGGAGATGCCCTCTAGGTGCTCGTACGTGTGAGAAAATGTGCCTTAATTAGATAATGCCTTCTAGATAGACCTAATTATTCTTCCCCAGTGCATGTAGGAGGTGCCCTTTTTATATCATCTACCCTTAAACTTTAACTCTTAAACTCCACCCCTGTACATTTTCAAGTACCACAGGCTTCGTTCCAGGCTTGTGTCTTGTTTGTTGTGAGTTAATTCTGACTCTAATGAAACCACTGAGCATGAATAACACAGAAGAGCTTCCAGTTTGAAAAATTTACACTCTTCTGAAAAGCACCAAGCAAAGATTTTAAATCTTGTGACCAATCAAGTTTCAAGATTCAGAGAAAGCAAGGAAAACACATGTGGAGGCCAATGTTACAGTGAAGTATTAGTCTCGTATTAGTCATTTAAGTGCGCCATTTAGTTTCATTGGTGAGTGAGTGAGTGAATGAATGAGTGAGTGAGTGAATGAGGGAGTGAGTGAGTGAGTGAATGAATGATTGAGTGAATGAGTGAGTGAGTGAATGAATGAGTGAGGGAGGGAATGAGTGAGTGAATGAATGAACGAGTTAGTGAATGAGTGAGTGAGTGAATGAATGAGGGAGGGAGGGAGTGAGTGAGTGAATGAGTGAGGGAGGGAGTGAATGAGTGAGTGAATGAGTGAGTTAGTGAATGAGTGAGTGAATGAATGAATGAGTTAGTGAATGAATGAGGGAGGGATGGAGGGAGTGAGTGAATGAATGAGTGAGTGAGGGAGGAAGTGAGTGAATGAATGAATGAGTGAATGAGTGAGGGAGGGAGGGAGGGAGGGAGTGAATGAATGAACGAGTTAGTGAATGAGTGAGTGAGTGAATGAATGAGGGAGGGAGTGAGTGAGTGAATGAATGAGTGAGTGAGTGAATGAGTGAGTGAATGAATGAGTGAATGAGTGAGGGAGGGAGTGAATGAGTGAGTGAATGAGTGAGTTAGTGAATGAGTGAGTGAATGAATGAGGGAGGGATGGAGGGAGTGAGTGAATGAGTGAGTGAGTGAGTGAGTGAGGGAGGAAGTGAGTGAATGAGTGAGTGAATGAGTGAGGGAGGGAGGGAGGGAGGGAGTGAATGAATGAGTGAGTGAATGAATGAATGAGTGAGTGAATGAATGAATGAGGGAGTGAGTGAGTGAGTGAGTGAGTGAGTGAATGGATGAGTGAGCGAGTGAATGAATGAGTGAGTGAGTGAATGAGTGAGTTAGTGAATGAGTGAGTGAATGAATGAATGAGTTAGTTAATGAGTGAGTGAGTGAATGAATGAGGGAGGGAGGGAGTGAGTGAGTGAATGAATGAGTGAGTGAATGAATGAATGAGTGAGTGAATGAGTGAGGGAATGAATGAGGGAGGGAGTGCATGAAGGAGGGAGGGAGTGAATGAATGAGGGAGGGAGTGAATGAGTGAGGGAGGGAGTGAATGAGTGAGGGAGGGAGTGAATGAGGGAGGCAGTACATGAGTGAGGGAGGGAGTGAATGAGTGAGTGATAATAGTGCGCTAATAGCGTGTTGTTAATCACCACTAATACCGTGTTGTTAATCACAGCTAATAGCACACTGTTAATCACAGCTAATAGCACGCTGTTAATCACAGCTAATAGCACATTGTTAATCACGTTGTTAATGTTTTTTTTTTGTGCTTTGTCTTTTTATTTAATCATTTTCATAAGATTCATTTACATGTGATTAAATTACATGTGATTCATTTACATATGATTAATTTACATATGATACATTTGCATGTGATTCATTTTCATGTGATTCATATTCAAGTGATACATTTTCATGTGATTCATTTACATATGATTCATTTATGTATGATTCTGTTACGCCAGCCACGAGCGGTGCACACTATTGACGGGTCCCCCATAGGAGGCGGGGCATCTCACAACGTACGGCCCCAATCACTATGCAAGCCAGTGCCCTCAATCATGAAACCATTGTCCTGTATCTACACGTCACCCCATCATTCTCGGCTTACCGTGGCACAAACGCCATGACCCTCAGATATTATGGGCGACCAAACAGGTAACCAGGTTGTCCCCATTCTGCCTACGTCACTGTCTGACAGGTCCCACAGCCCCGGTAGCTGGCACCACAGTGGAAAGCCCCTGTCTCCTGTCCCGGTCACTGTGCCATCCGACTATTATGACTTCCGTGAGGTTCCTTCAGCAAGGAACGCACAAGCGGTCTACCTCCACACAGGGCCTATGATTGCACCATAGACCTCCTCCCCGGCACCAGCCCACCACAGGGTCAAGTGTACCCACACTCCCAGGCAGAACAGCAGGCCATGAACGCATATTACATTTATTCATTTACATTTATTCATTTAGCAGACGCTTTTATCCAAAGCGACTTACAATGAGAGCACACTCACACACCGATGGTAGCAGAGCTGCCATGCAAGGTCCTAGCTTGCCATCGGGGGCAACTTAGGGTTCAGTGTCTTTCCCAAGGACACTTCAGCATGGGATCACCCGGGCCGGGATTCGAACCACCAACCCCACGATTAGTCGATTAGTGGACAACCCGCTCTACCGACTGAGCCACAGCCGCCATTAACGCATATATTCAAGAGGCACTCCAACAGGGTTATATCCGGCCATCCACGTCACCTGCGTCCGCTGGATTTTTCTTCGTGGAGAAGCAGGTCCGCCAGGTGCTGTTCCATCTGATGGAACACCAGCTGTACGTGAAGGCTGAGAAGTGCGAATTTTACCAACGCACCATCACGGGGTATGTCATCAGTCCAGAGGAAGTTGCCATGATCCAACGCAAGGTGAGAGCGGTGGTGGAGTGGCCCACGTCCCGAACTGTCAAGGAGCTGCAGCGCATCCTGAGCTTTGAAAGTTTTATCGGCGGTTCATCTGCAATTTTAGCAAGATCACACAATACCTGATATCTCTCCTAAAGGGAAAATACCGTATTGTTAATCACCGCTTATACAGCATTGTTAATCACAGCTAATACCGCATTGTTAATCATGCTAATATTGCGTTGTTAATCACCGCTAATACCGCGTTGCTAATCACAGCTAATACTGCGTTGTTAATCACCGCTTATACAACATTGTTAATCACAGCTAATACCGCATTGTTAATCACACTAATACCACGTTGTTAATCACCGCGTTGCTAATCACAGCTAATACCGCGTTGTTAATCACTGCTTATACAGCATTGTTAATCACGGTAATACCGCATTGTTAATCACTGCTAATACCGCGTTGCTAATCACAGCTAATACCGCGTTGTTAATCACCGTTAATACAGCATTGTTAATTTAATTAATTTCAATTTAATTAATTTATATAGCGCTTTTTACAATGATACATTGTCTCAAAGCAGCTTTACAGAAATATCATTTTTACATTTACAAGTGACTTACTAAGGAGAGCACATTCACACACCAATGGTAGCAGAGCTGCCATGCAAGGTGCTAGCTTGCCATTGGGCGCAACTTAGGGTTCAGTGTCTTGCCCAAGGACACTTCGGCATGGGATCACCCGGGCCGGGATTCGAACCGCCAACCCCACGGTTAGTGGATTAGTGGACAACCCGCTCTACCGACTGAGCCACAGCCACCCTAATCACAGCTAATAGTTAATCACAGCTAATATCGTGTTGTTAATCACAGGTAATAGTGCGTTGTTAATCACAGCTAATACCGCGTTGTTAATCACAGGTAATACCGCGTTGTTAATCACAGGTAATACCGCGTTGTTAATCACAGCTAATACCGCGTTGTTAATCACAGCTAATACCGCATTGTTAATCACAGGTAATAGTGCGTTGTTAATCACAGCTAATATCACATTGTTAATCACAGGTAATAGTGCGTTGTTAATCACAGCTAATACCGCGTTGTTAATCACAGGTAATAGTGCGTTGTTAATCCCAGCTAATACCGCATTGTTAATCACAGGTAATAGTGCGTTGTTAATCACAGCTAATATCGTGTTGTTAATCACAGGTAATAGTGCGTTGTTAATCACAGCTAATACCGCGTTGTTAATCACAGGTAATAGTGCGTTGTTAATCACAGCTCATACCGAGTTGTTAATCACAGCTCATACTGAGTTATTACTCACAGGTAATAGTGCGTTCTTAATCACAGCTCATACCGAGTTGTTAATCACAGCTAATACCGCGTTGTTAATCACAGCTCATACCGAGTTGTTAATCACAGCTAATACCGCGTTGTTAATCACAGGTAATACCACATTGTTAATCACAGGTAATACCGCATTGTTAATCACAGCTAATACCGAGTTGTTAATCACAGGTAATAGTCCGTTGTTAATCACAGCTAATACCGAGTTGTTAATCACAGGTAATAGTGCATTGTTAATCACAGCTAATACCGAGTTGTTAATCACAGGTAATAGTGCATTGTTAATCACAGCTAATACCGAGTTGTTAATCACAGGTAATAGTGTGTTGTTAATCACAGCTAATACCGAGTTGTTAATCACAGGTAATAGTGCGTTGTTAATCACAGGTAATAGTGCGTTGTTAATCACAGCTCATACCGAGTTGTTAATCACAGCTCATACTGAGTT
>JAFFST010049275.1:9229-23700 GCA_022414735.1 Noturus placidus
ACGGATAAGAGAGAGGTGTGTGTGTGTGTGTATATATATATATATATATATATATATATATAAAATGTATATGTGTGTATATATATATGTGTGTGTGTGTATATATATATATATATATGTGTGTGTGTGTGTGTGTATATATATATATATATGTGTGTGTGTGTGTGTGTATGTATATATATATATATATATATATATATATATATATAAAATGTATATGTGTGTATGTATGTATGTGTGTGTGTGTAAAGCAGTGTTTATTAGAGGATTTTGCGAGTCTTTAGTCAGTGAACCTCTGACTCTCTAGGGGTGTCCGGGGACACGCTTATAGTGGCTAATCCGTGCTAAAAATCAGAGCGTGTTCTCATGTGTGGACACTCAACAGATGCTTTTTATTGACTGATGATTTCCTTGCAACATTCTTCATTGTGTAATATAATATGTCAATACAGGGTATTTTTATCAGTTGCTAATAGATTCGAAGTGTTTAGTAGCTAGACTTTGCGTTCTAGGGGTCTCAACAGATGGTGATCCAATCCAGCCGATATAATCATTCATGGAGTGAGTCTGTTCATAATTAATTGTGAGCTCCCAAATAATAAATCCTTGGCTTAGTAACAGACGATTGTGACTTTACTGTTGTGACTGGAAGCCACTAACTACAGTGTTGCTTCAAGGGGATGAAATACTCATTTTTAGTGAAAGATTTAGTTATGTCATATTGCTATCTTGTAAAAAAGATGTAAATTGTTTCATTATGTTTTCTGTCCCATGTGCAAGATGTCCTACACCTCACAACTGTTAGATAAGTTCTGATTAAGCTTCAATTAATTGTTGTAATATATTACACGTGGGGAAATTTTGCCTTCTTTGCAAGCTACAGTCATTTTACAGTTTTGGATGGATGGATTGCTATCTTCTAACATCCCAAGAATGCATAGGCTAGCTAGTAAACTGGTAGACCGTTTCCTGTCTATTAACAACTGCTAAAGATACTGTGTTTACATATATTACATATGTTGCAACGGTATCAGTCAAAAACTGTCAACAAATGAAAAAAAACAAAAACACATGACTCTCATGTGTCTGGGTGAAGCCATGTCCGTCATGAAGAACAGGTAACTTTGCTAACGGTTTGCTAAAGTGGCAGGCGGCCAATCAGAACTGATTTACGGAATAATTAGTTAATCGGTGATATTTGAAATGGTTAGATTATGGCCAGTTAGGCCTGCACAACGACACAAAACAGAGATTTTCATCGTTGTTCTGAGAAGTGTAAAAATATTTTCGGTTCGTTATGAAACTATGGTAGGACACATGGGTAATTACTGGGAATCACTGGGTAAAGTTGTTATAGTTTGGAAAATTCCAAAGAGGAGGATGTCATGAATCAACAATGCGATTGATCACATTAAAGTTTGACTAGACAGTACTATTTTATTTTCCATCGTTCATATGGAAATAGCATTGGACAGAATGGTGTCCTAGGGACACTAACCATCAAGTAGAGAGAAATTAACAAAAAATGTTATGAGAACACAAAAGGCAAGTGCAACCCCAATTCCAAAAAAATTGGGACGCTGTGTAAAATGTAAAAAAAAAAAAAAAAAAAAAGCCATGATTTGCAAATCTCATAAACCCATATTATTCACAATAGAAGACAGAAAACATGTTTAAACTGAGGAATTGTACCATTTTAAGAAAAAAATGTCATTTTAAATTTGATGGCCGCAATATGCAACACTTACATTTCCAGCCTTTTGTTTCCCTGTCCCAACTTTTTTGAGATGTTTCGTGGCCATCAAATTCAAAATTACCTTATTATTTTTCCCATAAAGTTTTATTGAGGAAAAACAAACCGACTGAAACACAGCAACAATCATTCAGTTTTTTTTTCTTTTTATACTAACTCAGGAAAACAAAATAAAAAAATACAAACACCGAAAACAACCCCCCCCCCACCACATTATTTTCTTTAAATGGTACATTTCCTCAGTTTAAACATTTGATATGTTTTCTGTGTTCTATTGTGAATAACATATGGGTTCTTGACCTTTGCAAATCATTGCATCTGTTTTTATTTACATTTTATACAACGTCCCAACTTTTTTGGAATTGGGGTTGTAAATCCTCTCACCTCACAAATAAGCCATCAGTGTTTTGCCTATCCGAAATTCCAAGCTTGGTCTTGATATCAGGATTGAGTAATTGTTAGCTAGAGAAGTTGAGCTTGCATGTTTTGTTCGCCAGTAAACCTTGTGGTATGTTAGCAGGTTAGATATGAACATTAGCTCTATATCTCGATAGGCATTGAATGCTACTTACTGTATAGAGGTGCACATCCCGACTGGGTACTTGTGCAACACTGCACAACACACTTACTGTATTCATTCATTAGTCTTCAGTAACTACTTTATCCTGCTCAGGATCACAGTGGTTTAAAATACTGATTTGTTGTATTTTGTGAAACAGGCAAATAAGTTTGTTGGGAAATATCAGCACATACATAGCACATCACACTCCAGTGGAGGTGTGTATAAAAGGTGTTCATATGTCATGTTTATGCTATATGATATAGAGCATGCATTATGTACAGGTAGGCTGACCATGAAACATTTTATTTCTGCCCCAGGAATGCTACGAGTTTTATTTGTCAATGCTTAAGTTGTGTAAACTGTCCAATGCATATACTGTAAATAGGCTTCCCTGTTACTATACATTTTCCTTTGCTTTGAGCAGTTGGAGAAGGAGTATGTTTGTCGTGTGGAGGGGGAGTTTCCTGACACTGAAGTTGTGTGTGAAGAACCAATTCTGGTAGTCTCATTCAAGGTGGGTCTCTGCAGAGTGGATCCCAAAGGCAAAGACTGCCGCACAGTTTTCCAGAAACTCAACTATAATGGGCGCTCTAGCGTGGTGCGCTGTCTACCACTCACAGGGCGCACGCACCAGATCCGCGTTCATCTACAGTACCTGGGATTCCCCATCCTCAACGACCCCATTTATGGCTCCTCTGCTTGGGGCCCGAACAGAGGCAAGGGAGGCTTAGTGGGTAAAAATGATCAAGAGCTGCTGGAAGCTCTTATTGAGGAGCACCGTTTCAAGGAGAGTTTGCACCTCTTGGATATCTCAGATGAAGTGTTATCCGGAAAAAGCGAGCCTAATGCGGGCACCAGTGGCGGTGCTCTGGTTAACAGTGCCCTGACAGACATGGTGGAATCTGTTCAGACTGTATGTGAAGAATCATCCACAAATGCAACTTCGAATGACAATGAAGCAGAAACGATTAGTACACCGGAAAAAGAGAGCGGTTCTCAATCTGAGAAATTATCCACAAGTGCAAACGTGACCAAGGTAGTCCGAGATCATTTATGTTCGGAGTGTAAAATTATCCGGCCTGACCCTACAGAGAAGGAGTTGCTCATGTACCTGCATGCATTACGCTACAAGGGGCCTGACTTTGAGTATTCCACACAATTGCCTGATTGGGCTAAAGAAGACTGGGTGGAGGATTGAAATCCCTTTTTACATTATTTTCTGTTCTTTTTTATTAATATTTAATCTGAAAAACAAAAGTGTTAATAGAAACTGGCTGGCATTTGGATTAGTGTTTAGAATTAGAACTTTGATCAAACCTTTTGGGTGAAAATTTCAGAAAAAGCAGCTTTGAATAAAACAATTTCTGTAGCCATTCAAAAAGCAGAGTTAAAAAAAAATCTGTGGAAATAGACGCCACAACTTAGACACTCAATTGGTCTGTGATCCAGGTCATGGGTAAAATATACATCTTTATTGACTTTCTCAGTCACATTTACATAATAGATCATTCGTAATACTTGAACTCTGACATCACATATCGACATAAAACAATTTTAGAACAGCATGTTTCTCAAACGTGACATCACTATGTGCATAACAAATTATTGTTACATTTGGCACTTTGTACACTAGAAAGGTGTGACAGCATTCCAGATATTTTGGTCACTGGCATACTAATAAAACATGTAGTTTAATAAAATGTATTAAATGAATGGACTAGAAAGGCTATTCAACAATGCAGCCATTAGTAATTCACTTCAATGTGTAAATGCTTGATCAACTGACCAGCAAGACTAGTTGCACAAATATGGCATTAAATTCTTTAATTAAAAATGTGGCTTTTTTTTAAATAATTAAATGGCTTTTTTTATTTTTTACATTCTATAATTATTCAGTAGTGACTTGATAAACAAATGTGTTCATTTTATTTAAAAAAATAATAATTCAGAAATTACCAAGTCATTGCTCACCACATGGCACCACACTTCACAGCAAGAAAACCTGTCTTGGTACTCTAATGATCGTACGAACAAATAATGGCATATAAAGACTAGACATAAATATGTGGAGCAGAAAATATCTTTTACTGCGTGACTATATCAGATGTTAGTTGACTGAATTGGTAGCTGTTTACTTCTGACTGCAGAAGTAAAATGTTAAAGGTTTCTTTTTCACTGTTCTGAGAAAAGAAAAAGCACTTCACATCAGGCAAAGAAATGGAAAAATGTGAAAGTTTTGCTTTTCAAAAGACTGTACAAATGTTCTAACTACTTGCATAATACATTTACAATTGGAATATTAGTTTTCCCACATGGACTTACAAGTTTCTAACAAAATTAAACGTGTGTGTGTTTACAGCAAATAACCCCCACCCCCCAGGAGATCAAGCCCATCAGCTGTGGAATGTTTGAGTAGCATATTTGGGGTACGAGACATGTAATGAACACATTTCTTTGCCAATAAACGAGTAAGATTTTATTCCATGTTATTTTGGGCCTTTGTATTGGACCATTTATCAGGAACTAAATATAAATATGAAAGGTAAACTGACTTTTTGACTGAAAGTCAATTTTAAATAAAAATGTGTGTATGGCTTCATTGTAGATTGATATGTTGACTTTGACACTCAATTTAAAAAATAATTTTACACTGTAAATCTGATATAATCTGAATACCAAGCACAATGCATACGTAGAAAGACCGTAATACATCAAATACAATTCTGGGAGTTGAGTCTTCTGTATGACATGTAAAAATAAATAATTATGTTTGAGGGATTTAAATATTTGAATATAAACTCTTCACTCGCTTGGCTTTTAAGCTCAGTGGATATCTGAACAAAATAAATAGTCACAAGTGCCCCAGATAAAACAGAAAGGTACACTTTGGCATTTAAATTAAGAAAAGTATTACACAAGCATTTCATCAAAGACACACATCTTTGCATTAAATGTCTCATTAACTAGTAAGTGCTCAGGTCCTTTGTGAACTCCAAATAAGTGCCTTATTTTGTTTTATATTGTGTGTTCACCCAGATTTACTTGTAATCAATTCCTACATTTCCTCCACCACATGTGAAGCCAAATTAATGCTTCATTTAAGGCAGGTACACTTGGAGGGAAATGCAGTTATGCAGCTTATAAACAACTCAGAGACAGTTCTAGTATCAAGACAATACATGTTGTGTCCTACAAGTGATTAGCATGATCAAAATCTACTCGTTTTCCCCTTGGATCGTTTCAAATTAAATAGTCGGGACATTTCTAGATTAATTTATGCCTATTCCTTATCTTTATTTTTCTGTATTTAAAAAGAGGAAATTGCTTTTATGTAAGATTTAGGTGAACTGCTCTCAGGCACCATAATCCTTTTGAAAATATGTACAAGATTTGTATTATGAAATAGCAACCCAGGCCATGTGGAACAGGCTCCTTCACACATACTTGCAGTGCCTGTGACATGCAATTGCATCAGTCCCAATTTTTTTTTTGTAATAAAGCATAAACTCAGTGCAGATAGCAGTGTGAAATTAATTCAATTCAGAAAGACTTGGTATAATTTGGGACCTATATAAACTGTGAATTTACAGGTCTGTTGTGTTTAGTAAGCATTTACAGTTATGATGATCTCTTGGATGCTGAAATTATCAGCACACCACCAAACACAAAATACATCACAAGTTCAGGATTTAGGATGGTGGTAAAAATCATACACTGAGGCCTCTGTTAATCTGTTTTATACTCATTAAATCAACTGTTGTCCTCACCTCTTCCATCCCTCTTGATCCATACGTCAGGTAAATCCGGTTGACTGTTTGGCAATATTACAGGCAGGTCACTTTGGCTTGTCCGTCCCCTTCCAGAACTTGGGGAGCCAGGGTCATAAACTGGTTCTCTCAGAGACAGACGCAAAGTATCTCTCTTGCCGTTGAGGTGACCTGGACGCAGCTCTCCGTCAGTCACAGTGGATGGTGCGACAGAGATTGCTGGCTCAATGTCACTCAAACAAGTCTCGTTAGAATCTTCAAGCCCCTCAGTGGAACTCTGAGACTGACAAGATAAAAGTCTTTTATGTGCATGACATCTATAGGCCCCATCCATAGAGAGTGACCTTTTATTAGTATTATCTGTGGTCTCTGTGACCGTGATATCTTCCATGCTAGAGGATGACATGGAGACATTCCATAGTTTCATTCCAGAGCTGTTACATTTCTTGCACAAATGCCTTTCCTTTGCTGGATCACCTGTAGGAACTACTACAGGTTGCCTTTTTTTTCCTTTGTAAGGGGATGAGGTCTGGACGGCTTGGGGAGTGTCGCAATCTTTGTGGTGCCTGCTACATATTTCATCACTCACAGATTCAGTGCTAATCCTGTTGTAATATCGCTTTGGACTGAGACCACAGAACTCAATGTCATCTGAAAGAACAGAAGGTCTGTTGGACAGCTTGCTGGTGCAAGTGCTGTTTTCAAAGCTGTCACTTAGATGACCGGCAAGAGGTTGCAGCTCATACTGCTCTGGCTCCCTCCCTATCCTTGACAGGTGATGCCTGTGGCGGTGCTGATTGGGGCACAAGAATGCTCTGCCACCTTCTTTATTACAATTTTTTCTCCCTTGTGATCCTGTGCCAGTACCACAGCTGAACATACCGTTAACTGATGGATTGTTGTTTCCAGCTTCAGCACCTGAACAAGAAGATGGTATATTTTCTGTAGCTCTCTCTTTTGCACATGGTATGATTATTTTCCCACAGTTTTTCTCAGGTCCAAAGAAGCAACAGAGTGACTGGAAGAAAAAAGTGGCAAAACCGCATGCCACACACTTCACGAGAAGGAGAAATATCCCAAGCTTCCGAAAAAGCAACGCAGTCGCCGGTAGCATTATAATCCCGATACAAAAGTATGCTCCTGCACCTATGGCTACTGGACAACCCATTTTCTTCAGAGAATAGGCGACCCTACCCAATCGGTCAGTGTGTGGGGCCAGGCAGTAGGAAATGCAGTAATTGGCAGCAAAGTCAACAGAGAGGCCTGCAGCAGCTGAAATGAACAGTGCTTCCACAGTATTTAACTGCCATTCTAAAAGCACAAGCAGGCCAACAGTAACAAAAACACTCCCCGCGACAGCAAATGTCACATAAATGCTTAATGGTATATTCCAAGTGGTGAGCAAAAGTGATGCAAATGTAAGGGCTACGGAAAAGCCTGCCACTACTAATGTCTCTGAGCTCAGGCATTGCTGGAGGTCATACAACAATAATTGGCTCACAAACCACCCTCTTTGCAGTCCAGGTGGAGCGCTAGAAATCTCATTATTGAACCAAGACGTGATTTGTTTATAGAAATTTGAAGTTCTGTTGAAGTTAAAGCTGTTAAGCTGTGAGGTCTTAAATACCACAACAAGGACAGCAATTCGATTTTGTGAATCAAATCGAAGGCCCCCGGTTCTAGGTGAAGCAGTTTCTGCCTGTTGTTCTTCCACCATCATTTTGAGACACTGCTCAAAAACACTAGGAGGGTAAGGGAATGTAATATTGTTGCAACAGAAACTGAAAACATCCTCGTTTGCAGAACAATGGCGAGTAGATAGCCAGTGAATCAAGTCTTCTACAAAACAACTATTGTCTTCCACTGCTTCTAGGTCTGCTGGTGACGGTGAATAAAATGTCTGGTTTCTAATTTTTCCACATAGCTTTTGCAACCACACTTGGGCTTCCGAACTACTTATATTGAATTCTGGGTCCATGGTAAAGGAACCATTGCTTCTTGGATTGAAACGATCATCATCAGCTGGGGTGACACCCCAAATGAGAGTCATAGTCATAGGCTCATCCTCTCCTTGTTTCATTCGCTCAAACATGAACTGATGGCGGTATTCTGCATCGTATCTTTCAAACGGATGACTGGAGCGAAACAATTGAGTTGCCCTACTGTCTGAGGATGGCAGTTTCATGCCAGGGTCTACACATGAGATGTAAATTCCTCCTGCAGCCAGGACTGCAAACCAGCAGATCCATATGTATCGAAACTTAACCACACCACAGGGCAGGACTTTTGAGAAAATTAGATTTGATGTGTCTGAGAGGCCACGTTTTAGACCCCGGAATTTCTGTCCTACTATGAAAAGGCACCGCTTCCTTGAACTTGTGTCCCAAAATCCACCAGGATTTTTTGAGCAACATTGCTTCCATGATGGCTTAGAAGCAGTGGTGGAAGCTCCTGCAGCATGTCGCTCTTGCAGAACAATGGCACAGGGGAGCCAAACAAGAGCGAAAAGTGTGTTGATTAAAGAGGCACTACCAAGATACACAGCAAAACACCTCACCACTGTAATGCTACTTATGTAGCCGGAGTAGAATGCGACGCTGGATGTTAAGCCAGACACCAAGATCAAGTACCCAATTTCCTGTAAGACACGGTGGATTCTCTTTTCTAGTGCAGCTGGAGGATTATGGCTCAGTTGGGACTTCCAAAAGTCATTAAACGTGAATGCTTGGTTTGAGCAACTTCCCAAAAGGACAAGGACTGCCATGAGATTCAGAAGTGGAAAAAACAATAGGCCAAAAACTACTTTGTAGAAAAAATAAGATGTCAAAAGTGATAATGTGACTGCAAACAGAGACATGGCTGATAAAAGGAATGATCTAAGATATAAGGCCATTGTAAGTAGCAGTGCGAGAACTGTGAGAATAGGGTAGACAGAGTCTCTTGAGAGATAATATTTGAAAAGCTTTTGCTTAATCCCCAAGTCCATCCCTGTTATGGTAGTATTGTTATATGTTAGCTCATGACCTTCCAGATGTTTTACATACATCTCCATTAATGCATTTCCTTTTGCCACTGGTAGAAACAGGACACTATATTTTAGGGATGGAACCTGGTATTCAACAGTCTGAGGCCCCAGGAAATCTTTATCCACTAGGTAATGTAGAATCTGATAGATGATGTTGGATTGCTTGCAGGGAGGGGGGACAGATGCACAGTAGCCATATTTGCTTCTCTCTACACATGATGCAACGAGGCTTCCATCATGGTAGTAAGGGGCACAGTATCTGAGCAAGCCTAAACTGTCTGACACTTGCTGAGCTGTGAGACTGAAGCAGGAGGAGACGTTGTTCAGGAGAGCCAGCAAGTTCCCCAGGGACCAGCTTGGACAGCACTCTCCCTTACCCTTTTTGCCAACAACCTCTGTTCTGACCTGACAGAGTTCTTTAAAGTGTGCGTCTGAGCGTATCTGAAATGTGAAAGATAACATTATGTTTTCTCAGTTTCTTCAGTGACTTCCAAGAGTATGAAGAGTAAAATGGCACCAAAATTGTACCAAACGTTTCTGAAGTGATGCAACATGTTTAATGACTTACAAATATATTTGGATTACCTGGCTTTGCTCCATCTCACACATGGAATAGATTGCCTTAAGACTCCAGAGACTGTCTGAGTTTCCTGAGCGGAATACCAGCTGGGCATAGCGATCTCCTGCACAAGCACAGATGGAAGCGAGACACCAGCAAATTTCATTATATGCTGCAGTCAATTTACTGATATATTTGCTCAGCTTCATATTTAATGGACAATGGCAAATGACCAGAACAAGTATGTTCTGGTCTGTTATCTTTTCCCTTACCTGGATCATTGCAAAAATAGGCATTCTCAGTAGTGTCTGTATGTAGCATTCTCCTTGGACGATGTCTTAAGTGCTGCTGGATTTTACCGGGGACCTCTCTGGAAGCAACATGATCAATGAATTACACATAGTACAGTTTGTGATTGTGTCTACTACTAAATTGTTTATAGTGTATGTACAGTATACACTGAATGTCCACTTTATTAGAAACCCCTGTATACCTACTCCTTCATGTATTTATCCAATCAGCCAATCATGTGGCAGCAGCACAATGCCTACGATTATACAGATACACATCAAGAGCTTCAGTTAATGTTCATATCAAACAAAACAATGGGGGAAATGCTATCTCTGTGCCTTGACATATCAATGACTTTATACAAAAATAAAATAAAAAATGCAGTATGCAAATATTCTGCTGGTAGAAATGGCTTGTTGTTAGAGAGGACAGTGGAGAATGGCCCAACTGGTTCAAGCTAAAAGGAAGGCTACAGTAACTCAAATAACCACTCTTTACAACCGTGTTGAGCAGAAAAGCATCTCAGAATGCTCAGCATATCAATTTGTATTTGCATTATTTTATGCATTACACTGCTGCCACATGATTGGATAATTACACGAATGAGCTGGTGTACAGGTGTTCCTAATAAAGTGGACGAACAGTGTACATGGCAAGGAGCTCATTTACTATTTGCAGTACCGTGCTATACTTTGGTCCACAAATTGCTGAGATGGCAGGGATAGTGCTTTCCCAGGCCCAGTACTTTCCTGCAGCCTGGCCCAGGCTGCCAGTCTAATCCCAATGTCTGTTCCACGTGGCTCAAATCCCTGAAATAGACCATCAGAGACAGATGACAATGAGTAGTTCCTTGGAAAAATGTATTAAATGAATCTACAAGGCAAACAGGCAGGTCACATTGTTGGGTCAATTTACTTTATTGCGATTCTGAATACAGCACATATTGTAGGAGAACACTACATGTCATTTTGTGGGTTTTCAATAGAGAAACTTGAAGTGCTGTAACTAGGGGCTCCACTTTCATAGCAATTTTACACAATGAATAGAAAGGTACTTACTGCTAAAGGATCAGAAAAATCTGGCAGGGGACCAATCAAAATCCCTGCTAGGGAGAAGGCAAGGAGGACTACTGCACATGAGATAAGAACTGTCATCGGGTATTCCACTATGACTTGGGAGTAGCTGTAAAAAACAATTACTGTTAACAAAAGACTGTATTGGAAGTCAGGGGTTTTTTTTAACCAAGGCTTTAAAAAAACCTGACCTGATTCTATGATTTCTTTTTGCTTTTAAACAGTTATTGTTAATGGAACGATATATTACAAGCAACATTAACACATTATGTAAACCTACTTCTTTGGGATCCATTGAAGTCTCTCAGTCCTACAAAAGAGACAACCTTAACTTTTATTATTTACACTTCACAATGTTTGCATTTATATCAATCAGAAGAACATTCGGAAAAGATCTAAACCTGACTGTCACCACATGATGCTGAACAGGCGTGTAGTTACTGCCATCACGTGATCCTTGCATCCAATGACACTGCATTGTGTTATGACATATAGGTTGGTGGAAGGGACTGCACCTGTGAACTGTCTTGACAGCATTGCTTGCGCAGTCTGAATGAGAAGACACGTTTGTTTGATTCAGACAGACATTGTCTGTGATTGGCTGCTGTTGGTCGCAGCACGGGCATCTCTTGAGTCGAGGTGACTGGTAGGCATGACTCTGCAACACTTGGTCGTACAGTTGAGAGGAGGAAGGTGGTGTGGACAGATGGTTTATGTGGTCCCCCTCTATGGGAATTTCATTCGTTGGAGACTCTGCATCCTCACTGTCTGGGGGACATAATGACACCTTCGGGATCTCACTGCAAGTGAACAGCCTTTATTATAAATTGTTTCATGTGACTTAGTTTTCCAGTACACCAGAACCCTAGATATTCTGATGAACCATAGTTCCGATGCTTTGCAGAGCTTAATGCTATCACTTCACCATCACACATAGCAGAGCTCATTAACTAATAATTAAGCCCTTAATATGCTGAAAATCGTTAGGTACATGGACTGATTAAAACTGTGCAGGGCACGGTACTGCAAAATTCATTCATCATTCGCCTTCAGTAATTGCATTATACTGGTCATGTGGTGGTTCTCAGAGCATGAGAAGGGAATGCAATGAAATGGGAATACTGTATCAAGACCAGATGCTCAGATGTGTTAATTTGCTGGTTGTAGTATCTTTCTAACCTAACATGAAATTTCTCTTGAATTAAATGAAAATAATCTATCTACCTTGGTATTAGCATTTTAATAAGTACATAGGACATAGGCTTATACAACTTTCTGTGACCGAATATAGCTATGCATTACACGCACTTGTCCTATATTATTTTGAACATAAGAACATGAAGCATTTTGAAATATAGTAACTTGAAATCTATAGGCACTACACAACTCCACATGGCCAGATAGATGTTTCTATTTTGTATTCTAATGGGAAATGTTATGGTCTCGGGTGATCTTTAAATAAAATTGTATCAGAGACTGATACAAGAGTAAAATTCACCTGAGTTTATGAGAAGATCAAGACCACTGATGTGTGGTCTCAAAAACCACAACACTAAACTGTAGCGTAGCCAATCTACATAACAGTATGTTTTCAAACAATATGAGGAATCCGGACAGCCTGGAGGAAACCCACGCGTACATGGGGAAAACTTGCGAAACTTCGTATACAGTAACCCAAACTCAGGATCAAACCGGGGACCCTGGATCTATGAGCCACTAATACTATACACTGTGCCACTATGCTACCCATAAACTCGTCACTTTATTTAAAATACTGTATATGTACACAGTTTTTTTCTTTCAGTTGGGAAAAGTTGCTGTAATGATTTAAGTATCATTTGTTTTAAAGCATAAGTGAGGTAGACCAGTGGATGATAGTTTTATGGGGGAAACTATCTAATGTTAACTAATCATTTTGCCTGCTTGCTAACTTTGCTGAGAGTGGCTCTGAATAATTAGCATTCAATATAGAAAAACATTCTATTATTTCTAATTTTTAAACTAAATTGTATTTATTTATTTTTTATTTATTTTAAGGTTTGAACTGTATCTATATTTCTGTTGAAATGTTCATGTAAACCAGGAATAGATAACTGCTAGCTGTTCTCATAAATGGCACACTTATAGCGCTTTTATCCAAAGCGCTTTACACTGTGTTTCATTCACCCATTCACACACCAATGGGAGCAGAGCTGCCATGCAAGGTGCTAGCTTGCCATCAGGGCAACATTTTGGGGTTCAGTGTCTTTGCCAAAGGACACTTCGGCATGTGGCGTCATCCGGGCTGGGATTCGAACTGCCAACCCTACGATTAGTTGACCACCCACTCTACCGACTGAGCCACAGCCGCCCAGAGACTTCCCAGAGAACATTCTGCAATTTTAGTTTATTTACTAGTATGTGGTAGCACAGTGTAGACTGCTGACTCATTGCTTCGGTTTGAGTTTTGGAGACAAAAATGCAGGCAGTTGTATTGACGTGTGAAAAGGCACCAAAACCAAACTCAAAAAATTAAGTGCCAGGGCAGACCTTAGCTTTGTAAAACAAAAACAAATTCTGTTATTTAGCACTAACTATTCATTCTATATATTATTTGGCAGTGTTGTATTTTTTTGTGATCTTTGCGGTAAAAAATGTTGATTTTGCTGCAGCTTTTTTCCCAATTACGACGACGTGAATTGGCGAAATTGCAATTGCACAACATTGTCTTTCACAGTGATGTTTGTTGTTGTCACGTTGGTTGAATGAAGCGGAAACAGGCGCAGACTGGCTTTACGCTGATTTATTAAATGAAACTTTAGATCCACACAAAATAATGCAAATGCCAGCACGAAACTCAGAAAAAGTACTAGAAACAAAAATACTTCAGCTAAAAAAACATGAAAACAAAAACCTGCTTCTCAGGCACATGAACGAGGAACAAAGCCTACTTCTCCGGCTAATTATCTAAGCACTGTGACAGGCGTCTAAATCTATTCACACACACACAACGAAAGACAAAAACTCTGCTCTACTAGCACTATATATACAACCCCAGTGTTCGTTAACAAAAACAAGGCACAGGTGTCAGAATCCACGTGACCCTGAGTGAACCCACGTGACCAGCAGTGGCTGCTGGGAAATGGAGTCCACCGGCACACTGAGGATGGTCACTGCCAGTGTTCGGCCACAGGAGGCCGCCAGATCCAGCCATGGTACAGCTGGCCAACAGGGGGAATCGTGACAGATCCCTCCCCCAAGGCGCTCCTCCCGGAGCGCTGCCAGACAGAGCCCCTGTTGGCGGTCCCGGTCCCTGGGGCAGAATGTTCCAGGCAGAATCCAGGGGCCGAGGTAGTCCTGGCCACGTAGTCAAGGGCTGGAACTTCCCTCCCGGAGATGGAGTCTGAGGTGCAGCCTCTGTTGGCTCAGGAACATCTGACGCCTCCCACCGAGGCTCCGGAA
>JAFFST010049275.1:24319-34837 GCA_022414735.1 Noturus placidus
CACGTGGGGCACTGGGGACTCGGACGGGACTGAAACGGGGCTCTCGGGCTCGGACGGGACTGAAACGGGGCTCTCGGGCCCGGACGGGACTGAAACGGGGCTCTCGGGCCCGGACGGGGGCGAAACTGGGCTCTCTGGGTCGGACAGGGACGAAACGGGGCCTTCAGGCGAGGACAGGGACGAAACGGGGCCTTCAGGCGAGGACAGGGACGAAACGGGGCCTTCAGGCGAGGACAGGGACATAACTGGGCTCTTAGGTGTGGGCACAGGCGTGGGCAGCACCCCGTGGTCCACCGGTCGTGGGGGATTCTCCAACTGGGCCTGTAGCTGCTGCTGATATTTTGCCACCTGATAATCAATGTCCCTCCTTAACTCGATGGAATCTTCCAGGAGCAACAAAAAGAGCTTTGATGTGCCTAGCCCAGCTTGCTCCATCCAGTTAAGCTGTGCCGCCTGCCCTTCTACCTGTGCGTAGCAGGTCCACATTGTATTTTACATCAGTATCGCCAAATTCTCTCAAAAAGGCTTCCAAAAATAGCCGACTAGACTCCAGTTCCTGGGACTGGGTGGCGAACAACTGTTGTGCTCAGCTACGCGCTAAGTCCGAGAGTCTGGATACCATAAACCGTACCCATTCAGCTTCCGTGGGCTTCGGATGCGGTAGGCTAGAAAAATATGTCTGACAATTGTCAAATGAGACGTTTTAGTTGTATTCCTGTTCAATGCACGTGAATCGAAGAGGGCTTTGACTGAATGCACATTGTGATGACATCTGCAGTAATTTTGAAAAATTGCAAGCTCCTCCGAATATTACGTGTTTGCTGGATTTTGCATTCATTTCTACGAAGACAAAATCGCAAAATTCTGAAGGGACTGACTATTATTAGTTACTAGTTTTCTCTTTAATAGTATTCTTCACATTCTTCAGGGTTAGTGTTGTTATTCTCATTATATAGAATGATAAATGATGAGTTTCACATATTTATCATCCAATCTATGATTGTGTTTTGTGTTCTGATGGACCAGTTTTGCACTTATTAATATAATAGTGGTATGCAGCTGTTTATAGTCTTTGTATAAACTAGTGTAACTGCTCCCTTTCTTTTAAAAACATTCAAACATGTGTTCATAAGCTTATTTAAAAAATAATATCAATAGGTCTATAAGTAAAGTTTTTTAGTAGTGGCTATGTATGTAAATCCTCAAGCTGTATGAAACATAAAACTAAAATGTCTGTACTGTATGTTTGTGGCTATTGGTTACCCAACATCCATCCATCCATCCATCTTCAACCGCTTACTCCTTTTTCAGGGTTACGGGGAACCTGGAGCCTATCCCAGGAGGCATCGGGCACAAGGCGGGGTACACCCTGGACAGGGTGCCAGTCCATCGCAGGGCACAATCACATACACACTCACACACACATTCATACACTATGTTTTAAATAAAGATAGCTTATTACAGTTTAGTATAGCTTGTCAGGACTTAAGATTGAAAGCATTACATTGGAGCACTACTGTAAAGCTTAAGATTAAGCAAACAATATTATGTATACAATTAAATTGCTGGCTGGTTAAAATAGATAAGCAATGATCTTAAAAGATTATACAGTATCAGAGTATTGCTACACGGTTTAATTACACTAAACATCAAACAATACTTAATCTACTGTCTTTGCTTGCTGAAATGCTTCTCTTGCTAAAACTCTTAATGGCAATTTTTTTTTGGAGGGGGGCTAGAAATGTTCTTAATTAGTACTCTGGTTTATAAATGTTTTTCTTGCAGGTGTATTTTCATGTAGATTCTAAAACTTAGATAATAATGAATAAATCCATTCATTATGGATTCAAATAAGTAACATTTGATTTAAAGCCACTGGCACCCTGTCCAGGGTGTACCCCGCCTTGTGCCCGATGCCTCCTGGAATAGGCTCCAGGTTCCCCGTGAGCCTGTAAAGGAGTAAGCGGTTGAAGATGGATGGATGGATGGATGATTTAAAGCCACAAATTATTTAAATCTAGACTGATGTTTTTCAAAAAATCTTTCCGGGCCTTCGGAATTGGCGCAAAAAAGTACAATGATGTCTTGTGAATGGGATATTGCAAGCGAACTTGCGTAGATGGTGGATTTCAGTGTAATTAACTCAAACTCCTGTATTTCATTCTTTCCATGAGATTAATTCTTGTCAAAATGTCTAGAGTTTCTAGGTATCCGTATGTTACCCATCACACTGTGTCACATGACATTTAACAGAATGGAGACACTGAAGAAAGAGCCAAGTTGTGGATCCAGTCATTATCAGTACGAGAAGTAGCAAGTCGCCATTTTTGCTGAATATTTAATGTAATAACTGGTACTTGCTGCAAGGTTCAATATTCCTTTTCAACAAATAAGCTCCTAGTCTCATAATAGCGGCACCATTACAATAACAGAATATATAATTCCTATATTTTCAAGCCTACTAACCAGGAAACCAATTACTCGAATGCAGTAATAATTTTGTTTTCTGACAGCTATTTCAGCAATGAGCCTTGCCTCAGTGCACTTTGCTGAACTAGTAACACTTCACTATGACTCTATCTGCTGTATTCCCAGTGTCTGCTTGTTTGTCTTAATCAGACTCTCCAAATTCTCCTCAAATCCATCTGGTTGCACATTTTTTATTTTCCCTCTCAGTGGAGTACCTTATTGTGCTGTTTTTCTTGTTTCTAATACCAACTGTGTGTGTGTGTGTGTGTGTGTGTGTGTGTGTGTGTGTGTTTTACTTAGGGGTGCTTTCATCATAGAAGAGTGCTCTGGAATAAGGTGATCTGACATTTCTGCAACAATTTTGTTATTAGGCACTTCACATAGCTAAGACTAAGCGACGACTGCAATGATTTGTCAGAATGGAATGAAAGTTCTATCTCTGCCATCACTTGCCAGGAGAAAAAAAATCACATTATCTAACCGAGAGTCTTAATAAATAGAACAAAGCAGAGTAAGAAATTGACCTTGGTGTGTAATACTATGTTATAACTATACCACGGCACTCTTGAATTCTCAAATCTGATTGGGCAGAAGGTGCTGATTAATTTTCCATAACAGCATGGCCCTGACAATAATGTTGCTGTAATTCAAATCACGGGTTTATATTAATGTGCTTATTTTAGGTTATTGTTTCTATAGTAACAAGTAATTCACAGTGTCTTATATGGGAGAGAATCTACACGATCTAAGGCTAATAATAAATGGATCAAATAAAAGTGAAACTTTCTCTAAGGAGACGTTTATTTAAACTTCTTCAGGACAGAGAATCTTATGCTTTCTGGTTTCTCAGTAACCTGACAAGCTGTGTTTATTTTTTTCTCTATTAACTTCCAGAGAAGAAAGAGAGGCTGGTAAGGGAATGACTATTCACAACTGCTATAACGTAACTGATGACAGAAACGTTCCAGAACATTAAATGTAATTAAAAAAGATTAAAAAGCACAGTGGTTTTTTCATTAATGAATCAAAAATTCTCATTGCTGGCAAATCACTCTGGCTGAGAGAAGTAAAACACTTAGGGACATTCTGTTATAGGAAAATAATCCCTGATAGGGTTGTGTCATGCAGCACGACCTAAGGCCATGGATTATTTGCCTATTGTCTCATTTTATTCCTTACAAACGCAAAGGCAATTATCTTATAAAATCTCAGAGAATCCGCATTACATATGGCACCAAAACATGATTATAATTTTATACTGCACAAAATCACTGAGCTTGTGAGCCTCTCCAGTAATGCATGTAAAAAAAAAAATTAAGCATTGGCATGGCTGTGCACATATTTGATCTGGAATTCCAGTCTGGATTTATTTATCTCTGTTATGAGACACTATTGACCTGTGATGAACCTTATGTCTTAAAATACAAGCAGAACCCATGGATGAAATTTCAGTGGACTGTACTGTGTTACCTGTGTTAACCGCTCATACCTGTGTTAACCGCTCATAACCGCTCTTACTGAATTGCTTTAGGTCACCAGTTCTACTGTACCTACAAAACCGAACTATTCTCAACTTTCCTCAACCCAAAATAGATATTATAATACTCTTATTTAGAGTAGGAGTTCTCAAACCAATCAGCCATAACATTAAAACCACAGATAAGTGAATAACATTGATTATCTCATTACAGTGGCACCTGTCAAGGGCTGGGATATATTAAGCAGCAAGTCAATGGTCAGTTCTCAAAGTTGATGTGTTGGAAGCAGGACAAATGGGCAAACGTAAGGATCTGAGAGAGTTTGACAAGGGCCAAACTGTGATGGATCAGAGCATCTCTAAAACAGCAGGTCTTTGGGGTGTTACTGGTATGTAGTGCTTAATAATCTACCAAAATTGGTCCAAGGAAAGACAACCGGTGGACCGGTGACGGGCTCATGGGCAACCTAGGCTTGTTGATGCGCATGTGGAGCAAAGGCTAGTTCGACTGATCCGATCCCACAAAAAAAAAAGCTGTAGCACAAATTGCTGAAAATGTTAATGCTAGCTATGATAGAAAGGTGTCAGAACACACAGCGCATTGCAGCTTGTTGTGTAACTACAGACCCATGCTGACCACTGACCACCACCGAAAGCACCTACAATAGGCACGTGACCATCAGAACTGGACCTAGGAGCAATGGAAGAAATCACGTTTTCGTTTAAATGGTGTGCGTGTGGGGAAGAGATGGCAACAGGATGCACTATGGGAAGAAGGAAGGCCAGCAGGCAGTGAGTTGCTCTAGGCACTGTTGTGCTGGGGAACCTTGGGTTCTGGCATTCATGTGGATGTTACTTTGACATGTAACACCTACTTAAACATTGTTGCAGACCAAGTACACTCCTTCATGGCAATAGTATTCCCTAATGGCAGTGGCCACTTTCATCAGGTTAATGCTCCCTGCCATACTGGAGAAATTGTTCATGAATGCTTTGAGGAACATGACAAAGAGTTGACTTGTCCTCCATATTCCCCATTCTCAATTTGATCGAGCATCTGTGGGATGTTCTGGACAAACAAGTCCGATCCATGGAGCCCCACCTCACAACTTACAGAACACCAAAGATCTGCTAACGTCTTGGTGCCAGATATCACAGCACACCTTCAGAGTCCATGCCTTGACATGTCAGACCTGTTTTTGTGGCACAAAGGGGAACTACATAATATTAGGCTGGTGGTTTTAATGTTATATACAGATCCCCTTAGTACACAAATTTTACATATATAAACCAATATCTATTTAACTTATTTCAATATTAGCTTCATTGTTTAAATGTGCACAATAATATTTTGACTACTTATAGGAACCATAAAGCTTTTAACCTGAACTTCCACTTACATTTTATACTGTTTATTTACATTTTTAAGTTATTGAGCGTTGGATTTTATTCCAGTGACCACTCAACAGGCTAATTACTGGAAGAAATATAATTTCGATAACTGTGGGCTGTGATTTCCATCACTGTAACAAAATAAAAATATCACAACCTGGCTATGATTCATAGGCTACACTTTGAGGACCACTGGGTTATAGAGTACCTAAGAAGATCAAAGCCATTTGAATATTTAGTTACGATCAAGCAGATCATGGGTTCAACCTTCACAAATAAGTAGTAGTAATAGTTCTGGTGTATTAATGCTACAAATGCACCTGTATCACATTTTTCTCCATGTCTACTGCTAATCAGGTATTAATCATTGCCACTGCTAGGCTGCAAAGAAACATCCTACAGTGCTGCACCCACCACACGTGCGCCGAACTCAGCAGGAGCATGATTTCTGCTTTTGGCAGAGATGACAATAGTGAGGAGGCTTGATGTTGCGTGGCAGTTGAAGCAGTGGCTCTGTGGAATATACACTACTGCAGTTCTGCTACAGACAAACAGTAAGAAAAGCTCGAATACCCCACAGTCTAGAAATCTGGTCTTGAAAAACCATGAATAATCAAATAAGATGAAAATGTCAGCTGCTACTACTACTTTAGTCTTAAAAGCTATATTACACACGCACCATTCAAGAAAAAATGTGCTCTAAACAGCACTGATACTTCAGGAATACATAACTCATCCTGATTCAGCTCATTTCACTGAAATGATCCTTCGAAAGCTCAAGTCATTTTCTTATGTGCACAGGATGTAAGCAGCCATTTTAAGAAACAAAGTAAGACCAAATAGTAATGTAGCACAAAGCCCTTAAATGAACAAATCAAAGGTTTAGACAGATCGCCCAGGTGGGTGCCTCACTCTTGCACACACGGAGACAAGGCTTCTCCTATGAGAGGCATGCTCAAACATGAATCATTGCAGTGACTGCTGGAGCCTGTCCACCAGAACTCTGAAGAGTCATCCTCTCGCCATCTGCTGAGCACCTCTCCTCTTCCTAATCACTTCATATGACATTTATCACTATCAGAGGAAAGGGAACAGTAATGCTGCAGTTTACTTAGCTGAAGATAAACTGTTCGTGCCGTGAAAAGAAAAAAAAAAAACAACAACCTAGTATTTTAATGGTGCATGTTCTGCAAACTGCATGTTATTCAGCGAGGAGAGAAGAATGGAAAGGGAACTGGAAAAGAAAACAAGCTGAATATATTATTTGTTATAAAGTGGAACACTTTATTTCACACAGTGTATTCACCTGAGGTTTCACTACACGGTAGAATATTGGATTTGCAAAGCTGAACACCCCCTTATAATTCACTATCATATTCATATTTAATTGCTATTGTATTGTCTAGATCATAGTAATGATTGCAGATACAGTATGCATATTATTAGAAGAAGCCTTTATTTGTCTCATATACATCAAAGCACTGTGAAATGCTTTTCTTCAGATATCCCAGCTTGTTAGGAAGTTCGGATCAGTCAGCAATGATACAGCGCCCTTGGAGCAGAGAGAGTTAAGGGCATTAAGTGACAGCTTGGAAGTGCTGGGGCTTGAACCTCCGACCTTATGATCAGTAAGAGACTTAACCTCTGAACCACCACTGCCCATAAACATTACAGCATATTATGTCAGACCCAAAAAAATCTATTTTATGGTGCAAGAAGTTTCATGAACAATCCATACATACATTTTCCATACTGGTTATACTACACAGGGTCGCGGAGGAGCCTTGATCCTATCCCAGGGAACTTGGGTCACGAGGCGGGGGACACCCAGGATGCGGTGCCAACCCACCGCAGGGCACAATCACACACTCATTCACACACTACAGACAATTTGGAAATGTTACAACACATGTCTGGGGAGTGGGGAAGGAAACCAGTGAAGAACGAAGAGAACATGCAAACTATATGCAAACAGGACGGAGGCAGTATTCGAACCCCCAACCTCGGAGGTGCAGTGTGCGTCATGTTAAATCTTATTTCATAAATAATTATATTTCTGTGAGAATAATGAACAATTCTAAACGGTACGTACGTATATCTTGGTATATCATTGTTGTCGTTATCAAACTCATACCTCAACATCAAATGTGCAAATGTGATGATGAGTTAACAGTTCTTAACAGGCTTTTGGTATAATTCTTCATCCATTTTGGCACTAGTACTTATAATACTTTTCATTTGCTGAATTGTACTATACAGGCGTTCGAGTCCCACCAGGGCCATGTGTGTGCGGAGTATGCATGTTCTCCCCGTGTGTCGGGGGTTTCCTCCGGGTACTTCGGTTTCCTCCCCCAGTCCAAAGACATGCATGTTAGGCTGATTGGCGTGTGTGTGAGTGTGTATGTGATTGTGCCCTGCGATGGACTGGCACCCTGTCCAGGGTGTACCCCGCCTTGTGCCCGATGCTCCCTGGGATAGGCTCCAGGTTCCCCGTAACCCTGAAAAAGGAGTAAGCGGTTGAAGATGGATGGATGGATGGATGGAGGCGTTTGCTCTTAAACAGTGTCATGAACCAAAGATTAATTTTAGTAGGAGCTCAAGTTGAGCTCATGAAAATGAAATTTCAGTCTCCCTGTATGCTGATATGACTTTAAAATCGTAAATATTCAGTATATGGGTCAATAAACAGTTAAGTCTGTGGTAAATGATCAGAAGGTCAGGGGTTCAAGCTGCCACTGTTGGGCCCTTGAGCAAGGCCCTTAACCCTTTCCGCTCCAGAGACGGTGTATGGTGGCTGACCCTGCACTCTGACCCCAACTTCCTAACAAGCTGGGATACGCGAAGAAAAGCATTTCACTCTCCTGTAATGTAAATGTGACAAATAAAGGCTCGTTATCACTATTTTATAGATGTCACATGAATAATATATTCTTCATCAGCATGCACACGAAAGTCCCCTGTCCTGAAATAAAAATCCACAGTGTTTAAGTCCTCCTGGATTTAAATAAACATTTGAACAGTTCTCAAATCTAGACTTTTTGATAAACAAACTTAGTGGCGCTTATATTCTTATCTTCTATTCTCAGATGTGCTCTTCACACTAGGCACCTAGATTTAACGAGCTCGTTCAGTTCTCTGTGCATGTGGAGCTGTGTGTTTAGTAGTAAACAAAGGGCAAATTGCATGATTTTCCTCGCAGCGTCAAGTTATGGCACAGTAAACAATGAAATCTAAACAGAGATCAATTACAGAAGAAGCAGGAAACCGTAGCCTACCTTGGAGCAGGTCCTTCTGCCGTCGTCTGATTTATTTCACTTATCTCACAGACCGAGACGGCATCCATATTTACAGTCCACTGTTTAAACCTAATGGCTATCAACCGTTGCCGTTTCTAAATGATGATATCCTACCTAAATATAAGATTTATTCAACACTGCGCGACCTAGACGTTTCTAAATGATGTCTCCGTGGTGAGGATAAACTGTGTGTTTGCAGGCTGGATTCCAAATGACTTCATATGGAGAATAGAGTGTACTAAATGTGGTGCGCGCGCCATTATTCCTCAACTCATGTAGTGCACTTATATAGGGACGGAATCGTGATTGGAGATGGAGCCTGAGCTCGCTCCGTTCTCCTATTGGTGGAGCTGAGTGGTCGCTGTTCTGCACAGGATGGTGCTAACTGAACTGTAACAGTAGCGTAGAATTCTCCATGTACTGCATCATTGTACTGCATGTACTGCATCATGGGGAGTATTTGATTTTGTACGTTTGCCCACTAAGAAAAAAATGGTCAGTCTATAATTTTAATGGTAGGTTGATTGGAACAGTGAGAGACAGAATAACAACAACAACAAAAAAAAAATCTAGAAAAACGCATGTCAAAAATGTTATAAATTGATTTGCATTTTAATGAGGGAAATAAGTATTTGACCCCTCTGCAAAACATGACTTAGTACTTGGTAATGACTTACTAATTACTTTTCATTTTCAATGCCCTGGCTGAGGGAAGGAGGTTCTCACCCAAGATTTGACGGTACTTGGCCTTGTCCATCGTCCCTTTGACTTTGATGCGGTGAAGTTGCCCTGTCCCCTTAGCAGAAAAACACCCCCAAAGCATAATGTTTCCACCTCCATGTTTGACGGTGGAGATGGTGTCATAGGCAGCATTCCTGCCCCAGGCCGAGGGAGATTGACAGTTCTTTTGTGTTTCTTCCATTTGCGAATAATCGCACCAACTGTTGTCACCTTCTCACCAAGCTGCTTGGCAATGGTCTTGTAGCCATTCCAGACTTGTGTAGGTCTACAATCTTGTCCCTGACATCCTTGGAGAGCTCTTTGGTCTTGGCCATGGTGGAGAGTTTGGAATCTGACTGATTGATTGCTTCTGTGGACAGGTGTCTTGTATACAGGTAAAAAAAAACTGAGATTAGGAGCACTCCCTTTAAGAGTGTGCTCCTAATCTCAGCTCGTTACCTGTATAAAAGACACCTGGGAGCCAGAAATCTTTCTGATTGAGAGATAGTCATGTGACAACACTGAAGAAATGATACTTTGCTACAATGTAAAGTAGTGAGTGTACAGCTTGTGTAACAGTGTAAATTTGCTGTCCCCTCATGAATGCCAACATGTACTGTGACATACTGAAACAGAGCACGATCACTATGCAGTATTCCAGCATGATAATGATCCCAAACACACCTCCAAGGCGACCACTGCCTTGCTACAGAAGCTGAGGGTGGAGGTGGTGGACTGGCCAAGCATGTCTCCAGACCTAAACCCTATTGAGCATCTGTGGGGCATCCTCAAATAGAAGGTGGAGGAGCACAAGTTCTCTAACATCCACTAGCTCCGTGATGTCGTTATGGAGGAGTGGAAGAGGACTCCAGTGGCAACCTGTGAAGCTCTGGTGAACTCCATGCCCAAGACGGTTAAGGCAGTGCTGGAAAATGATGGTGGCCACACAAAATATTGACAATTTGGACATTTTCACTTAGGGGTGTACTCACTTGTGTTGCCATCGGTTCAGACATTAATGGCTGTGTGTTGAGTTATTTTGAGGGGACACAAAATTTACACTGTTACACAAGCTGTACACTCACAACTTTACATTGTAGCAAAGTGTCATTTCTTCAGTGTTGTCACATGAAAAGGTATCATCAAATATTTACAAAAATGTGA